>WHYT01014643.1:3085-46981 GCA_009806455.1 Tetrax tetrax
CGTGCCTGACCAATTTGGTGGCCTTCTATGACGGGGTAACAGCATCGGTGGACAAGGGACGGGCAACGGACATAATCTACCTGGACTTGTGCAAGGCATTTGACACTGTCCCGCACGACATCCTTCTCTCTAAACTAGAGAGGCACGGGTTCGATGGATGGACCACTCGGTGGACAAGGAGTTGGCTGGATGGCCGCACTCAGAGAGTGGTGGTCAACGGCTCAATGTCCAAGTGGAGACCGGTCACGAGTGGCGTCCCTCAGGGGTCCGTGTTGGGCCCGGCCCTGTTCAACATCTTTGTCGGCGACATGGACAGTGGGATAGAGTGCACCCTCAGCAAGTTCGCCGATGACACCAAGCTATGTGGTGCCGTCGACACGCTGGAAGGGAGGGATGCCATCCAGCGGGACCTGGACAGGCTGGAGAGGTGGGCCCATGCCAACCTCATGAAGTTCAACCAGGCCAAGTGCAAGGTCCTGCACCTGAGTCGTGGCAATCCCAGGCACAAATACAGGCTGGGCAGAGAATGGATTGACAGCAGCCCTGAGGAGAAGGACTTGGGAGTGTTGGTGGACGAGAGGCTCAACATGAGCCGGCAATGCGCCCTTGCGGCCCAGAAGGCCAACCGCATTCTGGGCTGCATCAAGAGGAGCGTGGCCAACAGGTCGAGGGAGGTGATTCCACCCCTCTGCTCTGCCCTGGTGAGACCCCACCTGGAGTACTGCGTCCAGTTCTGGATCCCCCAACATAAGAAGGACATGGAGCAGCTGGAGAGGTTCCAGAGGAGGGCCACGAAGATGATCAGAGGGCTGGAGCACCTCTCCTACGAGGACAGGCTGAGAGAGTTGGGGCTGTTCAGCCTGGAGAAGAGGAGGCTCCAGGGAGACCTGATAGCGGTCTTCCAGTACCTCAAGGGGGCCTACAGGAAAGATGGGGAGAGGCTGTTCAGTAGGGCCTGTTGTGATAGGACGAGGGGTAATGGTTTTAAATTAGAGGGAGGTAGATTTAGATTGGATATTAGGAAAAATTTTTTTACGATGAGAGTTGTAGAGCACTGGCACAGGTTGCCCAGAGAGGTGGTGGATGCCCCATCCCTGGAAACATTCAAGGCCAGGTTGAACAGGGCTCTGAGCAACCTGATCTGGTTGGAGATGTCTCTGCTTCTTGCAGGGGGGTTGGACTAGATGACCTTTGAAGGTCCCTTCCAACTCTAGCCATTCTATGATTCTATAATGACAAAGGATATGGAAAAGTCTGAGATATTCAGTGCCTAATTTGCTTTGATGTTTTCTGAGGAAGTCCACTCATAGGTCTCTGAGCCTGTTTGCAGTGCCAGATGAAGTGCCTTCCTGTTCACAGTAGGGAAAGTTCAAGTGGGGTATTATGTAAGTGAATTGAACGTAAAAAAATCCATGGGATGGATGGGATGCATCTGACAGTTAAGGGAATAAGGTGATTTCCTTGTGAGACTACTCTCTTTCATCTTTGAAATGTCAGTATTGTAGGAGGTTCCTGATGACTGGAAGGAGGTAACTATTTCTTTGATCTAGAGAATTACGTGGAAGTAGTTGGAAAAAGCATGGTGTGAATTTTTTTAGAAGCCATGTCTTGTTACATGAAGTATGAGAAAATGACTGAGAGTGGTCAATGTGAGTTTATGATGGCAAATCATGCCTGGCTACTTTAGTGGCCAGCTTCAAGGATGAAAGAGAGCCGTGAATGTGAATTACCTTGGCTTTACCAGGACTCTCACTGCTGTCCTGTAGTATCTTAGTAGCTGAATTTGTGAGGTAGTCAAGCCAGCTAAGTTACAAAGTGAGTGGGAAAAATTGGATCAGCTCTTTAGAGGTTCCATCTAACCTCAATTGTTTGCTTTTTAAATTGCTTTTTTAAAAAACCCACAGGGTGGGAGGAGAACTCATTTTATGCAAGTGAAAGCAAAACAGATACTAAGTTAATTTGTATTGCATTGTCAAATGGGCAAATACATGATTACTCTGTAGTCTTTGGCTATGCAATGTTAAAGAAAGAATCTAGCTCTTCTACCATTTATGACATCATATTTGATGAGAAAAGGAATGCCTCTTCACAGTTAACGCCAATACTTGTTATGGAATTATGACCTGTTTCTTTACCTGTAGGATATATTTTTTTTTTTTTCTTTTTAAATTGGTTGTCACCCATGGCTGAACTGTCAGGTTCAGATTTGGGGAAGCTTTTTTCAGTAATTTTCCTCAGCATATACAACTATCAAAATACTGATTCTGAGAAGGTAAAGAAGAGTGCATATAAGTCTCAAGTTGTCTTTCAATTTTAACAGAAGTTGAGTGTAAAATTTGAAGAATAACATCCAGCAAGTCAAATAGTAGCTCTTGTTTATGACACTTTGCTGCATAATTTTGCTGATCTTGCGTTTAACGTCTTTCAAGTTGACCTCAGGTGCTTCAGCTGTTTGAAAGCTCTTCTGTTCAACTTCTGAGTGATGGTTTTGTTCCAACATGCACAGCTGTTGGTCTTAACTGGCTCTTCTGGATGCATAGTGGTTCAGTATTGAACTGTCAGTTTCCTAGAAATCTCCTGAACCCAGGAAAAAGTTAACTTGCTGAACTTGATTTGTTTCACTTGTTTTTTTTCTTTACAAGTGAAGGAGGTTATCTTGTAGAAGAGCTAACAGAACAAGTGTGCTGTGTGAGGTGGCTGCATCTCCTTGCTGTTTCAGATTTTTTTTTTTTTTTACTTTTTTTTTTCCCCCCTTTTAAAGGCTTTTCTTGAACATAACAAAGGTGATTGTGTTGCCTGGCTAATGCTTGTGCTCTGTGGAAGTGAGAAGCTGGTACTTTGAATGTGTTGGAGACTAATGGGAATAATAAAAAAAAAAAAGCTGTGATAACAAGTTTTAAGTGACGTTCCTCTAGCATTAGGGCCCTGGCAGATCTGGTGCAGCGAAGCCTTGGTGCTGGAAGCCTGCCCGACTTGTCCGGCCTGTTGGTTCTTCCTAGACCACTCACATATGTGGTGAGAAAGGCTCCCAAATGCCTTTGAAAGTGGGTGACTTAGCGCAGCTTGCGTGTACGTTTTTAGCGGCTGAAAACCTCGTGTGTGTGGGAGGGAAGGGACAGTGGCCGAGGAGTTGCCTTTGGGCACTGTTGCCAGATAAGGGCACATCCCAAGTGTCCTGAACCTTCCCTTACGGAAAGGAGAATGAAATGCAGAATGGCTGGACTTGGGCAGCGAGGTATTGCTTTTCTTATAACTTTAAGATGAATCGAAACCTTGAACTATTTATGTATTTGCTTGTGTTGTTTATCTCGTTAGACATAGTAACATTTTTGAGAACTGTGGAAACCACTGTGACATCTCTTGTACTTTTGGTTTGAGAAGCCATTTTTTTTGTGCTGTGTGTAATAATAAATTCATTTTTTGGTGATTCCTTATTCAGTAATTAAGTGCTGAAACCAAAGGTTTAATTTTACAAGTCGATAATATTAATATATATTTTGCTATTGTATTTTCAGACCTTTTAATGATAAAGGTCTTGTGTATCTTTTAGATCAATGTTAGTTTTTATTTTGATAAAACAAGAGAGTATGTAGAAGATCTGTAGCTACAGAGGATCCTTAAATATGTCACTGTTCTCTGTAAATAGAAATTTATGAATACAATGTGAGGGGGATTTTTAGCTGTATGAATGACCTTTTTTGGCAATAACTTCTGAATTTTAATGATAATTTTAATGATTTTATTTTTCTTAAGATACAGTTACAGTAGAAGTGTAATTTGTATTTCATTTCTACTAGCTGAATGTTTTGAAGAGTTTTCAGAATCAACCTATGTAGTGAATTAAATTGAACCTGAAGTTTTGTCATGTGCTTCTTCTTCAGTATCTGTGGAACTCAAGATTGACAGATAAACTTGTAGATTGTGAGCTCTGTAGTAGTGATACTTGTTGACAGCAGTTTCCTATTTAATTTTTTCTTCTTTCCTTCAGAGGAAATACTGTAATTCTACTGCAAGGTAACTTCAATAACTTAAAGATGTAGTTTTTATATGTCTTAATGTGTCCAACTCAATGTTCGCCCAATAGTAAAGTTTGTGCCTGTGCCAATTTTTCTCTTGTTGTGCAGAAAATTTTATTTTACAGCTTAGGTAAAAATAAGCATGTTGTGTTTTTTCTGTGTGAATTAGTTCTGAAAGATAATTTTTAAAATTAGGCTAATAAGATTCAAAAAGTGACACTACTGTGTTAAAAGATTTTTATTTTTTTTTTTATATAAAGCGATTGCCATAGACCTAACATAAAGAAACTTCAAAAAAGTTTTGGTTTGAAGATATGCCTTATTAAGAAAGTCTTCAACTGCTAGAATGTAATATATTTCCATCAGCTGAACAGAAGCTTACAATCACTATTGAAGTTTTCTGCCCTCAGGTTTCTGGGAGTTAAAGCTAACAGACTAGCTATCATTCCAAATCCCTTTTGCAGGAATGCATGCCTATGTAGTCTCTGCACCAATATTCTTTCTGCAGAAGAAATTTGAGTTGCCTGACTTCAAGCAGCAGTAAACCAAGAGTGACCTTCTCAAGGCACAAATAGTCAGATCATTTGCTCTTTAAGAAATCAGAGGTGCATTAAGTCTGGGATGAAGGCAGCTGTTTGTTTTTAAAGTGAAAACTAACACACTTCTATATGAAGTTTATCACTGAATAACATTTCAAAAATTTTGTAGCTTTTGAAGCTTATTTGGAGTGATGTTTGCCAGTCTGAGTTGCTTGCTTCCCCTCTGCCTTAAGTGCTCCACTTCTGTAAACTAAAACAGCAATTTTAGTTATTTGTTCCCTTCTATCAGCTGTTCTCTAACTCTAGGAAGGAAAGCACTGAGATTGCATTCGGGGGGAGGAGGGGCAAAAAAAATTTCTATTTTTGCTCATAATTTTGCCCTGCTTGGTGTGCTAGAGATAAGTTATGTTTTATTTTCAGGCTTTTTGGTTCTTGAGGGGAAAAATGCTTTGAGTTCTGTTGTCCAAGCATGTGGTGTTTAACTTTTCTGGGCCAAATTGTTGTAGAATCACTTACCTGTCATACTCAGCATCATAGGGAAGATTGGTAAGGTAAGGCTGATAAGCCAGCCTTAATGTAAATTGTGCCGAAGAGATGAGGGGTGTTGGTCACAGATTTGGGAGTGAGAAATTTGTGTGTGTATGTAGACTAGGAGCTAGCTTTTGTTAGGGTGAGTATTTTGACAGGAAGCTTGTGAAGAGCTCTTGGCTTTTGAACTTCGTTAGTGATTCACAGCTGCTTTGAAAGGTAGACTTTGAATAGCGTATGTGTCAGATATGTAATGCAGGCACACCTAAATTACTTCATTCAGGGGTTTTATGGAGCTTTGCGTTTGTTACATTTGCATTTACATATATTTTAGAACATGTCCTCCGAGTTTCTCCTTGAAAAATGTTATGCTAACATTATCTGAACAGGAGCCTGTAAGTTGCCGCCTGTCCTGTGTAGCCCCACAGGAGAGTACTTTGAAATGGAACAAGGGTTTCACTGTGAGCCCGTGATCCTGTCTCAAACAGTCTGGGGCAGCGGAAGTGTAAGAAAGCGTATGTGAGTTCCTGCCAAGTTCGGGCTCAGTTGTGTGGGCAGGCGGTTGCTGGATGCTGCAGCAGCGTGCCTGTAGCAGTATCATCCATACTTGCGAGAAGAGCACTCAGCTGCTGTGACTTGCATTCAGAGTTTAAAGCGTCTTCAGCCAGAAAAATACAGTGGAATGGTAGAATGTGCATCTTTGTACTTCCTTTATTCGTTTGCTATCTGCTTTTTTGTTTGTTTCTATAGTGCTCTCTTCTTAATTTTTGGTCCTTAGTTTTGACTCTTTTCTTCTCCCTGGCAGTAAACTAGCAGAACCACACATAGTTGTGGGATTTGTTCTCACTTTTGCTCTGTATTCTTTCAGTCTTGGTTTCCTCTTTGCTCCCTCACCTGTTTAATCAGTGACTGTATTTTTTCGATGTATGGTGCATCACTCTGCAAGTTAACTGATGGTGAATGACCTTCCTTGGGCAAGAAGATGGAGAGTGTTACAAACCAGGAGGAGGTGATGATGTGTGGTGTTCCCTTCCCATTCCTTAGCATAAAGAACAACTTCTAGATTCTGCACTAAGTAGTAAGTCCTGGACATTTATCTATTGGAGGCCACTTTATTTATATGTCTGATTGGACAGAGAGAGCTGGAAGGATAATGATACTAATTTGGAAGTAGGGAAAGAGGTGTGTGATCTGTTTTGAGAAAGCAGCTTTTACCAAGTTTTTATTTTGCTGCTTGACTGGTGGTGTGGTGGTATGTGTTGTTTTGTATTGTGGTGATGTGGTTGATTGTTGAGGTGTGTGGGGTTGGTGTGGTGTGGTTGGGTTTGTTTTTTTTTTTTTTTTTTGTCTCCCCCTCACTCCTCCAGCTTGGCTATTTATTGAAGCAGGAACACTGTTTTTGTAAATATCTGCTTTCTGTCACGGAAAAAGCAAACTTTGCCTATGACAATGAGTTTCAAAGCTAGCATTACTTCTTTCAGAGCTCCGAATGCATTTATATTGTTTTAACAGAGAAGAAGCTTAAATCATAAAACTGAACTTTAAACTTTACATGAGTTTATTTATTTTCTTAAATTGACAAAATTTACCTTTCTCCTCCCCTCCAAAGAACCTAGACTCTTTTTTCCTCACTTGAACCCTCAAGATGAATTGCCTTGCTTTCAGCTTGTCCTTTTCTGCCAGCCTATATACACATGGTAAAATAGATGAATATTTGACATTTACAGTGTTAAAACAAAAAGCCAACAAAATTCATGAAAATCTCCGAGCTGCGTCTTACCCAGGTGGCCTGCTGTTTGAAATATGACTCCTGGTGTGTATTGTACTCTTAGCCCTCGGATTCAGTAATGAGATTGAGTGGTATCTTGCGTGAGCACTTCTGGATGATTGACAGTGAGGTGATGTGAATCATCATTTATCAGGATATTATCATGCCTACCCTTGATAATTTCTCCCTGCTGTCTGGGGAGGTAGTGAAGACAGATAGGACTTTGTGATGTCAAAGTAATTAGTGTGTGTTGGTTTCCAGCTGAACAAACTGGAAACTAATGATCAGGTAAATGAAGATGAAGTGCATTAGTGTAAGGATGAAGGTGCAAGGACCTTGGGGAAGAGCTTATCAAAATTTCATGGGGGTTATTTGAATATCTTACAATTTGTGCAGTTGCAAGCAATATTTAAAACTAGTAAAGGATACTTCTGCAACGGTCTATTTGCATGTCCTTTGTTGATATTGCTTCTAGTGAGACGGTCAGCACTAGGGTTAAGGACATCAGACTCTCTGCTCTAAGGACTGGGAACTCCTTATGATTTTCATAAAATCTGAGTGGTGAATTTTCATCTAGTGAAAAATGAGTGCCTTTTCACTAGGCAGCAATTTTGAGTTAAATAATGTTAAGGAATCCCAGTGTACGCTGAAAAGGTTGGGTTTGCCAGTGCCTCTTCCCATTTTAAAAGAGGGGAAATTACCATAATTTGGCTCATATATATTTGACCCATGATTGGCTCCTTTATATTCTTAAAATATTTTAGTTTTGTTTGGTACGTATGTAAGTATCTTAAAATACGCAGACTTTGCAACATATTCTGTGATGCTGCAGCAGGCTTTTTAAAAGCATTGTAGTTTCTTGGTGCAAGTTTTGAAAATTTTATGCATGGGTCATTACTGAGATATTTTTATAGCCTGAAAAAACCTTTTGTGTAGGTTTGTACAGCTATGCCAGTGTTTCAAATGATGCTTAATGCACAATACTGGCTGAGTATAATTACCACAGCAACAGCAAGTGATCTGAGGGTTTCTGTAGTTAATTTTATCAGATGTGATTAGATATTGCTAATTGTAATTAACTGATTGAAAAGTTATCTGTTTTATATGCTTGCTTTTCAGTTATTAAAATGGTAATTTACTCATCATCATTTATCAGTAAACTTGTATTAATATGCCAGCCTCCTGGATACCTCCAAGAATAACATACCTGTGACAGCCAAGTTTTAGAGTTAAAGCCTCATGGCAAAAGTATATTTTTGGCTAATTTCTATGTATACAGTTCTCTTCTCTTTATTTCAGTTGCTTCTTTGGTGCAAGTGAGTGGGCTAGAATCCCTGGCAGGAATTTGTCCATATTAATATGGCTCATCAGAGACATTATACTTAATTGGAGAGCCTGCGGTATAGTCGCAGGAGACTGAAGGGAATTATTTAGCATTAGCAATGGCTCATCTGGGAGTTGTGCACTAATCAAGGAGCTTGTGTGTTAACTGTAGGGATGATGGGAGTTATGACGATTATGACATGTGAGCACATGTCTGTATGAGAACTGGACAGGCAATGAGTTAATCAAGAAATACATTAAATGGCTCTCATGCTGCTTCATTATTACTTTGTAGAGTGTCTGTCAGGTTGTGTACTTTAACAAAGAATAAAATGAAATCCAACAAATAGGTGGTTTTGCAGGTAAAGTTAATACCAGGTTTTAACAAAGAACCTCTTTTCCTCTCTATTTTTGAAGTGAAGTCATTTTAAGTGCTGTGTTGAAAAAGAGTAAGTGAATACTTGGTCTGAAAAATTCATTTAAACATGTGCCTCTCCAATCTGCGCTTTTTGTATTTTGTCAAATGTTTGCTTTTAGTAAAGGTAAATTATTTCCCACTGTCAAATGGATGTTTTTAACATCTTTAAACTTTTACATAATTAATAGCTTGCCAAAATACAAACTTTATTTTTAATGTTAGCAATTTAGCTTCAAGGAAATAAAAATGCTGATTTTTTTTCACCATTAGGATGCTCCAAACCTTGTAAAGAAAAAAAAACAAACCCAAGACCCCTTAACTGCAGTGTATGGACTATTTATATCCCAGGTAGACACATTCTGTGCCCAGCATGGTTAGAGGCATCCATAATCAAATTATCAGTTATGCTGGAAAAATCCATCTTTAGATGAAATGGAACTAGTAAACTGAGCTCGCTTGAAAAAAGTTGCGGAAACTCATAAACCAACTGAACTTTATCTGTAGGCAAACTTATCCCAGAGCTGCTGGACAGGTGAGCGTGTGCACTTTTCCTGCTATTGTAAGCACTGCCCAATTTAATAAAACTTTCTACTGAACGGTGACCTTCATGTATTAACTTAATTAAAGCAGTATCATGACTAGTACCCAACGTGTTAACCTGTAGGAGGTTGTTATTGAAATCCATTATCTGTGGAGTCAGTATTAGTGGTCAGCAGCAGCAGAAGTAAAACTGCAAGTAAGACCCTCCCTTGGGTGCTGTGAGCTCAGCAGGTTAAACTGTCAAAGCTTCTTAAAGGATGGATAGTTAAACCCCCTGGAGTTATAGGTAAACCAATCATTTGCTGTCAGCAGGAAATACGACTTTATTTAGCAGATTGGAAGAGGGGGGGAAAAACCCAAACATAAATGCTAACAGGAAAGAGGATTTAGAAGGAACCATCGTGTGAGTGTTTGTGTTGCTGTGCTATGTAGATTCCACAGAACTTGGAAAGTTGTGTTTTTTCTTTTTCTTTTTTTTTTTTTTTAATTCCAGGCTTTTTAAAATCAGGAATTTATGCATATAGAAGTTTACTCCAGTGTCTTATAGAACTATGCATAAGGTTGAGCTGATTTGTTAAACCTGTGAATATTGTCTGTATATTGTGAGGAATGTGAAAGTTTGTACCTTTCTTAATGGAAACAATTGTCACCTTGCAGAAATAGGTTGTTTCTTTCCTTCAGTGTTGTGCAGATGTTGCCTGGTATAGTGTGTCATAATCTTTTTACCACACTAAATATATTTAACATTTAACATATATTTAACATTGACCAAGTACACTATCTTTAAGATCTAAATCTGTATTTATTAGAATTTGTATAAGTATTTGTCATAAAATAAATATTTATGATACCGTAGTTGAGCTAGTATTTTCTAGTTTTTATTTAGTTTTCAAAGGTGCAGATGAGGAACGTTTGACTTTCTACTTAAATTCCTGCATCAAAAAAGAGAATCTTGGAAGTGATAGCTTGTTATAGAAGGGCATGGAGTAGGTGTGGGAAAACACCTGGCACTTTGCTATAGTTTTGTTTATTGGAACAAGAACTGTGCTTAAGCTCTTGTTTGGGGGGAACTTTGTAGTGGCCTGTGAAGAATGCTCTTTTATATATTAAGACCCATTTCCTCAACACGTGCATTGTTTTTAGGCTAAATCTGCTCAGTGTGCTGAAATAATATTGTCATAAGATAAATGGGTACAGTAGAGACTAAGATTCTACTTGCTGTCCTTGAGTTACCTTCAGATGGAAAAGTGTGGATCATAAGAAATCAGCTGGGAGGTTGAAATGTTATCAGGGAAAATACTCAATAACCCAAAAAACTTATTAAGGATTTTCCTAGGATCATGCTGAAACAAACTCTTTACAATTCCAGATGTAGCTATGGCAGAACTCCGAGGACTGTAAGAAAAAAAAATAAAACAAACCAACAGCAACAACTTGTTGAAAATATTTTGGTCAGATGGTCTGGAAAAGGATGGGACCACATGAAGTCTGATGTCTGCATCTGTGATTGGATTGTCCAGTGCTGGTATTAACTGTGTGAAAATTGTATTTAGACAGTGCAGGTTTTGTTATCCGTTCCTGCCCGTTTGTCCATTCCTGCGCACAGTCCTTACAGAGTTGGTGAGCCAGCTGCTTGTCTATACAACCGTTTTCCAGTGCGTGGATATACCGTGTAACGTGAGATAGTGTCGCAGTTCACCTTCGTACCACCTTAGGCCCCCCCTCACTAAACGAAACCACAGCAGACAGGCACTTCTTCACTTAATGGCAATATGTTCAGCATTGTAGAATGTAAACATATAAATTCTCTTTAAGGATGGAATGGAGGTTAGTACAGTGGTCTAATGAACAATACGCACCTTTTTAAAAGCGTTACACTGTAAGATGAAACTGAGAAATAAATATTTTTTTTCTGCCCAGCTTAAGATTTTCTGTGCAGCAACAATAGTCTTGTGCCACATCTAGCAGTCGACTCTGGAACTCTTAATTCTATAACTTAGTTCTACTAATCTACTTTTTTTTTTTTTTTTTTTTTTTTTCTTTGGAGGTCTTGGCCCTGACTGTTATCTACTTTGATGCTCCTTTATGGAATACTTTTTTTTTTCCCCATGTAATTATTCATGTACTTGACTTTGGAGTATTCTGTGATTACTTTTATCTGGTACTATGCAGAATCTGCTTAAACTTTCTTGGAATACAGCATTGCAAATACTGGCACTGTGATAGACTATTTTAAAAAATGTAGTTAGGGCTAGCAGTTTGTGGCAGGTTGATTGCGTTTTATAACAAATGCTGCTCTGTGCTTTCTTACTTTGTTTGTTGTAACAGGATCAAGTGGCTGTCAAAAAGATGGCATAGAAGTGATTGCACTTTTGGTGTGGGCAGGAGGGATGATTTCTAGCTAAAAATATATATATATATTTTTTTTTTCTTAAAGGTAAGTCTATTCTGAAAAGTTTCTTAACAAGTATATTTCATGGGATTTCTGGCTTGCTGTGTTCTGTGAGTTCCCGCCAGCAAGCATGCTTGGTGCTTTTTCTCCATTCCACAGTTTTTTATAGTCTTCATCTTGACATCTGCAGCTAGGAATCTCAAAGCTGACTTATCTTTCAAAAGAAGACTTTTGAGGGTAGAAAACTTAGGATGAGTTTTATGTAGAGGACTGTCTTGTTCAAAGTTGTCCTATAATGTAATGAGTAATTTTAATACACTGTCAGAAAATAAATTTTCTTGTAGAACTAACAATTTTATAGAACAACTAACAGGGCATAGTTTTTAAGAAATCTGAATATTCACATTAGTGGAATTTTGAAGGAAAAATACTTCTGTGAATGTTATATAATAAAGTGAATATTTAATAAGGCATTTGTAAGTATTAAAGATTCAATTTTTTTAAAACCATAACCTTATGCTGGGCATGATGATAATTTTGAGGTTTCATGACTGAATTTTTGTGGTTTATTGTAGGTACTGCTTTAGTACTAAACCTTAGTGGAAAAACCCCAGTTACTGCCTACCCAGAAGTGGTTAAGGGGTGTGTGAATGTGCATATATATACACATGCATATATAAATATATATTTTCTATGATACATATATGTTGTGTAGACATAAGGAAAATTTTCTGTGTTTTAGAAAACCTGCACTGAGAGTTTTTCATCCTTATGATGTTCTGCATTCACTCACAATCTCTTTTTTGGGGAATTTTATTTTATGAATTATTTGAGATTTTAGATCTGGTTTAATTATGTTTAAATTTCTCTAAGTCTGAAATATTTCTGAAAGAACTGTTTGTGCTCCCCTGTCCCCTCTCATTTGTTCACTGCATTCAATCCAATGATGATGTGTCTGGGTGTCATAGCTTGGTCTCACTCCCCCACCCTCCGAGGGAATAGGGAGAGATAATATAAGAAAAAAGGCTCAAGGTTTGAGATAAGGACGGGGAGAGATCCTTAAAGTTACCGTTACAGGCAAAACAGACTTGACTAGGGGAAAACTATTCATTTATAAGTATTAATAAAACCAAAGCAGGATCATGTGGAAGAGAACAAAACAACTTCCATCCACCCCTGCCTCTTCCCAGGCTTAATTTAATTTCAATAACCTCTGCCTCCTTCCTTAAGTGGCACAGGGGGAATAGCAAGTGGAGGTTATGGTCAGTTCGTCACACGTTGTCTTCTGCTGCTCCTTCTTCCTCCTCGAGGGAAGAATGCCTCACATTCCTCCCCTGCTCCAGTGCAGTGTCCCTCTCATGGGCTGCAGTTCTTCAACTGCTCTGGTGTGGGGTGCTTTTCCATGGGGTGCAGTCCCTCAGGAACAGGCTGTCCCAGCGTGGACCTTCCTCAGGCCACAGCCTCCTTTGGGCATCTGCTTGCTCTGGCATGGGGTCCTCCATGGGCTGCAGGTGGATCTCTGCTCCTCCATGGGCTGCAGGGAGACAGCCAACCTCACCATGGGCTGCACCGAAATTCTGTCCAGGAGCACTGTTACTCTTCCCCCCACTTCTTCACTGACCCTGGTGTCTGCAGCCGTTCCTCTCACAAGAAGTTCTTCACAACAGGCTGGCAGATGTGTCTCTTCACATCTCCTGTCCTCTTCACTTCTTGCAGCTGGGCCGGGCCAAGTTGGGCCCAGATGGCCACCCAGCGGGAATCCAGAGGGTGAAGGCCACAAGGCCCACAGGGCTCGGAAATCCCCCTCTCTGCCCCTTGCTTCTGCTTTTTTACTTCATTATTTTTTTTTATTTTATTTTTTTAAATTTTCCCCTTTCTAAAATAGGTTATCATGGAGGTGTTATCACTGAACATTCTGTCACCAATTGGCTTGGCACTGGCCAGCAGTGGGTTTGCCCTAGGAAACTTCGAGCAGTTTCTTGCAGAAGCTGCCACCGCAGACTCCCTCTCCCTGCCCCCCCCAACCCAAAACCCACACACTGGGAGATGGTTTAACTTGCTGATCTGACAGAAGGTTAATTTCCCATCCCCTTAGATTACTTTTCCATTGGGTCTGTTCAGTTCATTGATCTGTTGCAGCAGCATTGTAATTGCTAGAGCTGAATGTGGAGGAGATTTAGGGGTGGGATCATCCTTTGGCAACTTGTGTTTGCATAAAGTGAGACTTGTGAAACTTTGTCTCTATATATAGTTCATTTTGGGCCAGAAGTTATCCCACATTGGGGAGAACTTAATTTACTGTAGGATCTTTATGGTGCGTTTCCGATTTTGTGTGTGGTTTTTTTTTTTTTCTTTAATGTTAGTCTTCCAGCTGCTGCTTCAGGATTTTTTGCATTGAACTGATGTCCTTACTTCCCGTTTCATCTTTATTTAAAAACTGTTGCACAGTTGAAATGCCAGGTAGCTGTGAATTCACCTTGCTGTTCCTGTGGACTGTTCTCTCAACCCTGGAACCGGTTTCAGGGATCCCTGATGTTACTACCATGTTTGGATGCTGGGAGAAAATTCTGCAGTCCATTCATCTGTAGCCAGGCACGTTTGGAGTTTAGATGAGAACCCCATCTGAATGGTTGTGTGCTGTGTTCATCTCTCTGAAAGAGAAACTCCATCTGAATTAAGATGAAAATTCTAGGTAGGAGCATGCTACCAATACATACTCTGTATTGCTTTGCAGTGTGGCTGAGTTTAGGCTATATTTTCTGAATCCTGTATATCTTATGGGATATGTAGCTTAAGTAAGCGCTAAACCTTTACTATATGAAGTTCTGTAGTTGGCTGCCCTTGCTACCACGTGATACTGTTTTCTAGACCTACCTACTAGTTTTCTCATCTCCCATGTGTCTTACTCATTTAGAAAGCAAAACAAAGAAACATGCATCAAATGCATTCCATGGTGAGCTTGTTTTTGGGAGAGGCAGGAAAAAGAAACAGCATGAGAAAGATCTGTCCTATTGCTTTGCTAATGTGCTTAGAAAGCTGAGATTCCATTAGGGAAAGACTGACATGTTGGGTGCAGATGTGTTTGAAATGCAGGGAGGCTGGTAAAAACACTGTAGGGTGCTACTGTTTTTTTAACATCACAAAAAACTGTAATTCTTTTTCTAAAACACTTAAAGCTTAGAATCACATCCACTGCAAAGATGAAACCCTAGCATCCACACAGAGTGCAGCGGACCGGACTAAATATGATGAATTGGTCAACTCTTGCAAGAGATGGAGACTCTTGCTTTAATAAACACATTTATTAAGTATCTTCCGAAGTTGTTGGTGTATGCTGTGAAGTAAAATTCTCCCATTTCTATTGGAGACTTGCTCTGCATAATGTACACCAAGCTAAAAATAGTCTGCAGAGGTATGAGTGCAGTTGCTAGCTTGGAGACTGTTTCTTCACAGCATCCACAAAATCAAAGGTTGTTTTGAGTAGCTGTGCTCCCTTTTAATCTTCACTTGGATGAAGAAACTTGGTAGCTACCCCACCCTATCAAAGGGAGCCACGAGGGGAAGGAGACAAGGGGAATGCTTTACTTTCAAGACTGAGATTGCTGTTGATGCAGTGAGTTGGAGTTGAAGAATGGGATATTGCGGTTTTTCTTTCCCGATTCCTCTACCTCTGTTAATCCTGCAGTTTGTCCAAAGCTAAATTAGTAAACAAGATGATTATTGATGTACCTTTTTCCACTTCTTTTTCGGCTATTCTACCAAAGAAAGATTGATTGTTCCTGGTTGGTGTTGACTAGAACATGTGGAAGGTTGTCATACAAACCAGCCATTTCATTCTGCTAAATTTTCAATAGCAAATGAATTACTCTTATTGGCGATTAATTGTGACAGACTAGCTTTTTTTTTTGTCGTCTAGAGCTTTAAGCGGGCTTTCCTCTCAAAAAGAAAAGTTACTTGAACTTGAAAAGAGGTTAAGCAACCTTTTATGTGTACTTGTTAGTTATCTGCAGAGAGACTTGATAGGCTAAAGAAGTCTTGTTTTAAGAAAGATTGAATTGTTCTGAGTAGGAGCTTGTAACGACAAGCATTCCTAGAAAAGGTCCAAAATAACATACTAGAGACAAACATTGTACCTTCAATTTTCAATGTCCAGCAAAAAAAACCCTACCACCTTGTTTTAGTCAACCTAATTATATGGTCTTCCCAACACTCAGCTACTTGGAACTGAAGTTTAGACAGATCTGTGGTCTTAAGTTTGTAGAAGGCACTAAGTTACTGGTTTCTGCTCTTTACTGTTTTGAAGGGTAAAATACAGCAAGCACTTGCAATAAAGTTCTGATGGAGAAGCCTCCTTTCCCATCAATATTTTAGAAGGTGCTTCACTGGGAAGTTATATGACAAAGAATAAGCATAGAGGAAAAGATTTTAGGAGCCAAAGCTGTTCTGGAAGACTCTCCTCTAGATTCTTACCTGTAATGTCTTCATGACTCTGCAGGCATTTCCTTGCTTGTCCCAGGAGACAGAACTCAGTTTCAGAGTATCACTGCATGACAAACTCAGCCTGGTCTGTTTTTCACAGTATGAGTGATCAGGCCTCTAGGTACAATGGAGAGCCCTTTCCTGTTGGCAAGGTCTTAGGCAAGTAAAATTGTGTGTCTTTTTAGCAGCCAACGAAGTTCCAGTTCGTTCATGGGAGAGAGAGTTTTGCGATTACTTTTTCTTTTTTTAAGGTTACAAAAATAAATTCATGTTTATAAGTGAGAGTGCGAACAGATGAAAAAAATCTTTAAATGTGTTGAAAAGTGCATTCTCTTAGCCTCGGTTAGAAATGCAGTCTTCCTTGCCTGGTTGGTGTTTCTCTTCTTTTAAAGACAGTTCAGTTCAACCTGGATTCTTCCATTTTAATTTGAGTCAAAATCTGTGGATTTTTGAGCTCCTAGTTAGTGAGGCTATTGCAGCCTCTAAGTTTTGACTGGTTGGCAAACTGAAGTACAGGAGAGAGGAGTAGAGAAGAGGGTGCTAAATATTTTTTTTCTGTTTTTATTCTTTTTCCCCCACCTTTTTGACTGGTATCTGCTAACCTAGAATCTAATCTTGTGGATGCTAACGGATAAACTGTTTTGGAAGTCTTTGTAGACTTGGAGGGGACTGTAAGTAAATACTCTTCACCAAACTAAATGTTTGAAGGCCACGGAAGAATTGTTTTACCTTAGCCCTCACATAACTATTTGTGGGCCACAAAATTAAAAATATATAAGTTATAAAATAGGCTTGCAGAAAAATCTGCTTATGCTGACTCTGTAGGTTGACTTGTTTATTTGCACAATTTTTTATTTAGGTTTTTGAAAGGCTGAGTAAAAATAAGTGGAAAATACAAGATAGTTATGCTATTTATGGCTTTCACAGTTCTGCTTTTCAAGGGGTTTAGAATTGTTTCCATTATTTCATTTTAGGGTTAAATGCTGTAATTGTGGCAGTATTTCTTTGCACATAGCACTTTCAAGGCTGTATGAATACCACACACTCACTATGTGAACAGATTTATTGTATTATCAGTGTGTGTATTTTAGCATAAAGCTGCTAAGGACACTTAGGTCAGATGAAAGATGTATTTTTGGCAAAGCAGTAAATTTGAACCTTTTTTGCATCCATTTGCTTTTTTTTAAATTCAAGACTGTTCCATGCTACAAGCTTTTTGTTCTGTTTTGTCGGTCTCCTGGCAGTGGTACTGGCAAGGTTTGAGGTGGTTGGGTTTTTTTAGCTACCTTACAAAGGATTTACTCATTAGCCCTATTTTATGGGTTGAGCTAATTGTGATTTGTCTTGCTGAGCTGTATTATGCAGTTTGGACCAATTAAGTGAATCCACTTACACCAGCGGATGTTGTTCCAATGTCTAATATTGATTTGAGCTATAAGAGGAGAATGACTTATTTGATTAGATTTCTTTGTTTAGACAATGCTTGAGATCTTATCTAGTGCACCAAACAGAAGTGTTCTCTTCACTGAGATTTTAATTGCTTCTTAGCTTTGATTAACACTGTATATGCAGATGTAACAGTTTCCCTATTTATAAATTCTGAAACAGTACAGAAGAAATGGGAGGAAAATGTATCTTGCAACTCAGTATAACTCTCTGCTGCATGAAAATCAACTTGTGTTGAGACCTGGGCATGCGTAGAGTGACCTGCTCTGAAAACTTGGGACACTGGGGAATCACAGACGTTTACCTCCTCAGAGATGGAGGAGTGAAGGGAGTGTGTGTGTATGTGTTAATTAGGCATTTACACTGAAGTAAATGGCATCTGTCACATGATGAACAGCAGCAACTGCTGAAGGATATAAAATCATCTGTGGAAACTATGCGGGTGATATGAAGCTCTCTGTTAGGAAAGACATGTAGGTGTATTATTTTGTTCCCCCATTGGCTCTCATGAAAAAGTCAGACTTTACTTTTTTGGAATTAGTAGATGAGAATCACCATAAAACAAACTAGGGAGAAAAACAATTCTGTTATGAATCAGATCTGTAAGAAGGTAATAAACTCTGGAGTCACTGAATAATGATAATGCTAGGGATCTGTAAATTATCCTAGTGTCTTCAATTGTTTTATAGGTTGTATATGCACTAAAAATAAGTGTTTTAGTTCTTTGTCTTAAAATAATTTTTCATACATTCTATTTCCATGCCAAGAAAACTTTTCTGTGTTTAAATGTTGAGAGATATGCCCATGTAAGTGTGACTTGTTTATAATTCAGTTTTCAACTAGCAATCTGCAGCAACTTAATGACTCCTGGAGAAGGTTACCTTGATTCTGCTGTGTTAAACAGAACATGTTTGGGAGTGCTATGTATATTTTAGGTAATAAGCTATTAATTTGGATCTTTAAAAATGATCATTATTTGAGATACAAGTTTGATGAAGGGGGTTAATTCAGTAAGTTGAGAGTATGGGTGGGCAAGAGAGCTTGCTGCTGTCAGATGAGTACGTGTGCTACCCTTAAGAGTAAAGAAGAGCTAACGTAATCTAGGTAATTTGGGTACTAACTAGCTGTGATTCAGTGGAGCCCTTCTAAATCAGGTTATCTCCTGCAAAGTGGATTTTGAGTATTTTTGTAGTGCTTAGATAAAAAAAAAAAAAGGTGTATGGGCATCTGGGATATAATGTTGAGCCCTGGCACCAAACCTGGTTTATAAATCCTCCTGAAACACTGAGACATAATGTAGGAAAAAGGATCTCCAAAGCCAATCACTGCTAGTGTTATTACCCTTTATTGCACTCTCCACCCTGAGATCTGCTGCAGCCTGGAGCGGTGTTTGGAACCAGTCCAGGCCAAAAATGGCTGGCTAATCAGCCCTGATGCGCTCCTCACTTTACATGCCTATTTGCTGGAAAGGTGGTGAAGGAACACAAAGCTGTTCCTGTGTAAAGATCGGGCAGGATTTACTGGTTAGGTGCCTTGCCATGAAGGTGACTCTGGACCTAAACTAGCTTTGGAAACAGGTGGCCATTTTTGTGCAGTTTGCTTCTGAATTAATAATCTTGTTGGACTTGAGCTAGCTTTTCTGTCTGTATGTGATCATGAAGATTTGTGCAATAAAAGCATTGCTGAACTTCAAATTGTGGGCAGTTGTCTGTATACCTTAATTCAAAAGTAGTTACACTACTTAGGAATATTCATTATGATGTTCTTCTGACAGGACGCCTTGTTAAACCCCGAATATTATTAGTAGCTTCCTTGTCATAGGTGCAGAGCTGAGGAAGCTGTGTTGGGCTGGTTGAGTGTTTGTAACTGATTTGGATTTCCAAAGGTGTAACAAACCTCTACAGGGATTCAGATGACTAAATATAGTCTGTAGATTTTGAATTAAGTGGAGGTTGTGTAAAATGGTGATTTGGTAGGTTTTGGTGAATGCCTTGTCTTATTTCTGTTGTTGCTGCAATATAATTAGCCCCTATGAAATATACTACTTCAAATATACGACTTTTATGGAAATTAAACTGCTTTTACACAAATAATATGTCTCTTCATGATTCCTAGTTGCTTGTGTGTTCTAACATAAGTCCTTGCAGCTGCTTGAAATATCTTTTATGGCACAGGTAGCCCAATATGATTAAAACTTGTGGTATAAACCATTTAGCACTTTATGGTTTGTCTGCTTTTCTAGCCTTTGTTGTTATCCATTCATGCTTGAGATTGCAGGGTCAATTCTAATATTTATGAAGGAATTGCATTTTTTTAAGAACCTCCTGGGACTTGCTTCTTTGTTTTGTTGACATTGTTTTTGTAAACTAAAACAGAAAAGAGAAATTACACTTCTGAAGTTTCAGCTGTTGTAAGTGAAGGAAAAAATTTTGATACCTAGGATTGTGTGATATAAGTTAAGCACTTAAGCAACCCTTGAATTTAAAATAAATATCGTTGAAAGTTGTAGTGCTTGAGGGAAGGAAGTTGCTGGATTCTTTGGACTGTCTAGAAATATTGCATTATAAGTCAAATTCTGCAGCGGAAAAGATTTACTGAATTGTGGTGTGAATCATGTGCCACTTGGTAGTGTAGATTCAAATGATGGCTTTTCTTGTAATGTTTGCTAGTAATTACGGTTAGTGTAATTATGTGTGTGTACATATATGTGCACTGTATGTAAATTCTGTAGTGCATTTGTGTTATATTTGGAGTATTCTTCACGAACTACAGTGCATTGTGAAATAAATGCTTAAAGAGGGGAATTGTCATAATGAATTACTAAGAAGAAACAGATCTCTATTTCCAGATTATATGTGGACTGGTTTAATGACATAAAAAGGTAGATATTAGAAGGATCCATAGATTGAAGAGCTGTCGCTAGAACCTGAAAATCTGGAGGTTTTGAACCAGTGGGGAGGAATGGAGACTTCTATTTTGTCTTGGAGGGATTTGCTTGGTGCTTTGTAGCAGTGTGTCAGGTAATGTGAATGTGATATATCCACGTGTGGTATAAATGAGCGTATGCAAGGCTGAACTGGCATTGAACTAGAGAAGGCACTATCGACTTGCAGTAAGGTAAATAAGGAGAAACTGATTTTCCAGATTACAAGGGAATGTGGGAAAGGAAGGCTTAAAACTCCAGAGCTGAAGTAACAACAAAACATTCCAAAAGAGGGGAGAAAATGGTGAGGGAAAAGCGCACAAGACTGTTTATATGTATAAAATCAATGGGTTTGCGGTATCTTCTACGGCTGCTTGTAGTACTAGTAGGACTGTTGGGGTCTCAGTGAGAAGTGTACGGGTGTGAGGTTTTTATATCTCGATACCTAAAAATAGCTAACTGTCTTAACTTAGTCTTTCTCTATAAAGAAGCTTTTGGTTTTGTAAAATGTACATACTTGACTATGCTTAAGCTTGAATAACTTTAGACGTGTGAACCATGTTGGAATTAAAAACAATAACTTTGAACATATAAACCAGTCATGCAAATAAAGGTATGCAAGGGCCGTACTGTTTCTTGTACTTGGTGCTCCAGGAAGGATGACAGGCAGGCTACTCTTGATAGACTTGATCCAAATAGATTACTGACTTAAGTTGTTGAGGTATACTTACTAAAAAGCATTAAAATCCTTTGCATGGTTGTCTGTGCTAGTGCTTAGAGTTCTTGATTTTGCTTTGTTTTTAATGTGATGCTAATGCTGTAGTGGTAAAATAAAACCATTGCGACTTTACAGAAGCAATAATTCAGATGTGAAATGCATGGCAATTCCAGGAGCCATGTGGACTCCTAGATGCTCGAGTATACAGCAAATTCAGAAACTATTTAAGAGACACTCCCAGAAAGGAACTTGGAACTCGTAGAAAGTTAATTTTCCTTCCTGGTGGTAGGATTAACTTTTGCAAAGTTCAAAAAAAGTAAATAAAAATAAAGAAAAAAGTAAAATACTTAATAAGTGACTCCTGTGCTTATTATACATGTTTATTATACTTACATAAATATTTATTTCTCATTGTATTCTTCAAAATATAATTTGACTACTGCTTGTCACTCTTTCTAGATTTTTTTTTTTTTCTAGCCTTGTTTCTTCAGAATGAGCAAATAGTTTATGCAGGCTACAGTACTTCTAACCTTACTTTGTCATATTTGACAGCCTTCATGCTACTTGGAAATAAAATTCCTTTTCACAAAGAATAAAATTCCATGTTCATAAACTAAATATACTTTAAACTTCACATATGTGAATAGTAATATTCCGAAAGAACACTTTTTTAAAAATAATGTATTCTCAGTTCTGAATGCTGAAGATGATATAAAACATTTAATAAAAATATCTTATAAAATTGGTAAGCATTGAAAACATCAAACTGTCAGTATAAAAAAAGTCTTACACATAGCTAATATAATCTTACACAGTTTAAGCAATGGCATGCTTTCTTAAATACGTACTGAAAAGGAGCTTACAAAAGGAGAGCAGAATGATGAAAACCTGATTGCTTAGATTCTTGGGTTTGTGTGTATCTTTAAAGGAAAAATATTCTGTACTCTGAAAACATGTTGTAGACCAATCTAATTAAACTTTTGTAACTTTTTCTTCAAGGTAAGCAGGCATATGGGTTGTAAGTAGACTTCTAACTTAAATCTGTCTTCTAACTGCAAACCTAGCTATTTTATTATTTCTAGTAAAATGTTGTAAATATTTGTCCCTTTTGTATAGTTCAGATTTGACTGAAAAATGTTTGGCAAATGCATATAAATGAGGATACAATGGATTAGGAATCAAACATGAGCCTGCTTAAATAATTCTCAAGATTTTCTGGTTCACGTGTAGTGATATTGAACTCTTTAGTCATAGGCTTTAATTTGTGCATGGTGCTGACCTGATGCTGTGCAGGGACACTCACTGCATCCCTTCATTCAATTCACTCTAATTATTCCCAACTTCCTGGGGAGCCTGCTTAGAACTGGTCATGAATGTTTGTTATTAAGTATTAAGATATTAGACTACCCTGGTTACATGTAACAAAGTAGTTTTTAGTCTGAATTTACATATAGATGATCAGTATAGGAAGCTGAGATTATATTTGTCATGATTTTATTTAATCAAACTCAAAATAATGCATTGGAATAGTAAAACATTTTGACAATGACTTAAGCTCAGAGTTAAATGAAATGAGATTTAATGTTGTTATGTGGGTTCTTGTATATCAGTGTTGGTAATTTCAGTGTATTTTAGAGTAGTTATGGTATGTAAATTATCTTTGAAACAATCAGATTTGTGTGCATGTTTCAGGATGGTGGTAATTATTTTTGCTGGGAGCATCTGTTAATGCAGAATATTGCCTCTTCAGGTTCATGTGAAAATGGCGGACGAAGCTGTCTGTGTTGGCCCAGCTCCCACCAGCAAAAGCTACCTCAACATGGATGCCATCATGGAAGTCATTAAGAAAACCAGGGCCCAAGCTGTGAGTCTGAATGAGTCTATCTGCTGCAGCTGTTTCATATATAGAAAGCAGAAAAGCCAGAGTTTGTATTTTTTTTTTTTTTTTTTTTAAAGGTGTAGGGGGGGAAGTGATTGAATATGCTATTCCAGTTAGTTCATGTCACATGAGTTAAATGTGTCCGAAATCGCTACTGGAAATCAAAGGCTTTGTAGCATCTGGCAGCACTGGTCGCTGATCCTGCAGGTGGCTGCTGGATTCAGCTTTCACACCAGGGAGCAGCTTCAGTTCATTTCCAAATTTGCTGGGGGAAAAAAAAAAATCCCAATTAGTTTTGAGCACTAACCCTTTATATGCCATAATAGCTTTTTTGAACGTTTTACAAAGTGTGTCCAAAAAGGCTTTTGCTTAAACTTAGTTTGAATCACTTTCTAAATTATAGATGTTATTTGCAGGAAGGTAAGATGTTTTAAGTAGGATGGTGCATCTCATAATTATCTTTGTTTCAGAAGGTTTACAAAATGCACATTAGCTTATATGTGTTAATACGGGCTGTTCTGCCTTTCTTCCTCCAAACTGGCCAGAGATTCAGAGCTTAACAGGAATTGGTTGGAAAAACTAATGTGTAGTCATGTTCACGTGCCTAATGTTCTTTGTTCTGTCAGTGAAATAAATGTGTTATTCAGAGCTACTGTACACAGAACATTTATTAAAATAAAATTTTAGGGGTGTATATGAGCAACACTACACTGGAACAGTTTGGGTCAGCATTGTGATTTCTTTAAAATAAGGTGTTTTGATAATAGTGCTTTCAGGGGCCAAAAACTTTCCTCTAAAGGAAAAACTATTTATTTCCCTCTGAGTTTCTGAATATGGAACCCAGTTGTTCAGGCTCTTCAAAAGAGGAAATAAAATGGCTTATACTTTGTCTATCAGAGTATATTGGATCAAGAATCTTAAGTGAATTGCGAAAAGTAAAGTGAAAACTCTTTCCCACACTCCTCCCAAGTAATTACGCTAGGTGTATATTGGGGTGTGAATAGGCACGTAAGGATGCAGGACATTGCATAATGAGACAGTAAACGATGTTCTCCAGCAAGGGTCGCTAGAGATAGGAGGCTTATGACTGTGGACCTTAAGTGCTACAAGTATTTTGGGGTGAGGAGTACTCCATAGTGGTTACTGCGAAGAGCGTGGATGAGCATATTTGTGGAAGTCTGCAATGAGATAAATGTGGCAAAAAGGAGTTAAAAAGAGCAGAGGCAAAAACACCAAAGGGAGTGTGTTCCTTGCTCTGCAAACAGCACCTTTCTCCCTAGTCAGGTAAGGAATGTTTATTTCAGAAATGACAGTTCAACCAGTGTGTCTTTACAGCTTGACTTAGGACAGATAAATCAGTGAGTTAATACAGTTTCTTAAGGTATTCAAATAATTTAAATGCTTAGTGGTCTGTTTTATCTTCCTCAGTGTCTGAACAGGTGCTAGCAAATTTGGTGTCTGGCTTTGGAACTCAATCAGCTTGAATTTTTTTTTCTTTCCCAAGGTACACCCAGGATATGGATTTCTTTCAGAAAATAAAGAATTCGCTAAACGATTGGTAAGTCATTTTTGTTTGCTTGTCTGTGAATGATGCACTAGGTGGCATATATTCATTCCAAGATATCAGAGGAATCAAGATACCAATTCAAGGCAGATCTAAAAGATACTTTAAGACAGAAGACTTCAGTATGCTTTCTGGGCATGTGTATTTTTATTGTTTTGAGGGTGTCATTGCAGCCTGTGTTTTATTTTGGGAAAAGGGGAGGTGCCTGTTTGTAAGAACTTTGCCAAGGGTGTAAGAACCTTTTGGCATTTTTACTTGTGCCTGTACTGTTTATGAGGCTGCTCTGTGAAACTGGGTCACTGAAATGATCTAGGTTAAAAGTACCTGTTTTTAAGTGATCACTTTGGCCATTCATGGCTCACAGCTGGTGAACAGCTGTATCTGCAGCCCTGAGAAGGTGCTGAACTGCACTTTCAGGATGGGCGTATAAAGCTGTTTAAAAACTGGCTTCTCTGCTGGAGGTCATGTATCATCGAGCTACATTCTCTGAAAGGACCAGAGTGAAGAGGGTGATATTTTCACTTCATTTCTGAATTTATAAGAACTATTATTCGCAACCCCTTTGCTTCAGTGGGGTTTTTGTGTATCATAGAAACCGATATATGGCCTTTAAACTGATTTCATTATTTTCATTTCTTTTCATTCTTTCATGCAACTGCTTATAAATTTGAGCAGTGGTAGGAGAAAGTTACACATACAATGTTTGAGCCAAGTCCTGAGTGGGTGCTGTATGTGTAGTCACTGCAGATCATGTGTTATTGTTTATTGGTTTCCCTGAGAATAAGGACAAGCACATACTGCATCCATTAAAAAGCTGTTGGAGCTACCAACTTTGTCAGAGTAAACAAACTGTATATCTGAAACAACATCTTATTCTACAGGCAGTAAGATAAATTTTGTTGCCTCTTTTGAGAGTAACTTGCACCTTTTTGATTCAGGGTAAAACCACAGATGATTCCATAAAATGATAGCTCTTTTATTCTTAGCATTTATGGAGCAGCTCTTGTTTCCACGTCTCTTCCTTGACTATGTCCCTTTTGGCCTGAGTACTAATTGCAGTATAGACCTTTACTATTTAGTTGGTTATTTGGTGTTAGAGAATAAGATGTTTGCTCATCAAGGAGATTCTTTGAGAATGAAATCTCAAATTTTTATACTTCTCAGCTGCTGTTTTTTTTAAAAGCCCCTACATAAAAACAAGTGCAGGTTCTGTGTGATGCTGAATGCATCCTGCTGGTTGCTGAGTGGCGGTGATATTAAAGTTGAAAGGAATTCTAAACACTTCGAGTTTGCCAGGATTTGCCAGATCAAGGGTAATCTCTTACATGTTCTTTTTATGCAGTCTAGTAGCTTTCTATCACTGTTCTGCTTTATATACCAGAGCCTCTTTTTAGATGGAAGATTCCTAGATTAATTTATAACAAACTGTTTTCCCACTGGATTGGACAAGATTGGCATAACTGATTTTAGTTGGCAGTTCCTGTTTTTTAAAAATAAAAATTTAATGAAACAGAAGTGCTTGCTCATGCGATTTTGCTGGATATTTTGCTGCCAAAGTTTGAAATTTGGTAGTTATTACTGTAAACTGGCACATTTCCTAGTTATCTAGTTATTATGTGGTGATGTAAATTACAATATTGGTGACATGACAATCTGGAACACTTTTTTGGCAGGATTAAGCAAAAATGGAGGAAGTACAGACATTCCCGTAGATCCCTTCTCCCTTCCTATTTCTCATCTTTTTACTCAGATCCTTGGAACAGTGAATTCCTGAAATAATGTGGTGACTAGAAACATGTTCAAGTTTGGGTTGGTGCTATAGTCTCAAAATAGCTTTTAATTATGTTTCAGAAGCCCAATGTGTTCTGTTCTCTAAAAAATATAATAAAACAAGGTGGTTCTGCTTTGTTTTCTGAAGTGCAGTCTTTAAAGTTTCAATTAAGACGTAATCATGCTTCCCTTCATGTCAGTGGCTCCAGGATATCAAACCACTAGTGAGACTTGGTGAAATGATCTGTTGTTTTATCACTGAGGGCTGCTTATATTTTTGCAAGACACTGAGTAATATATTTAGGAGGAAAACTTGCCTGTTGTTTCTTTTCTTTATTAAAGCCCATAACAAATGTCTAAGAAACTGTTGTGAAGTTGCCAAAGATGTGTTCTTGTTCTGTTTTCTTTCTCCCTGTCCCTTTCTTTGCACATACATTATTATGTTGTTTTGTGCTAAAAGTAGCAATGAAACTTTTGAAACCTGGGCTTATTTCCTGGTGTGCCTCTGTACTTTTAGAACAAACTACCCAGATTCGGAAACTGAGAAATGCGCTAAACTTTCTAAACTCATCTGTCTCATCTGTCTGTAAAGAGCGGTAATGAGCTCAAAGCTAAGCTTTGTCTTCAATTAACACATGGAGGGTCAGTTCCCATGTAATCCCACTGTGCGTGATTTGAACAAAAGCATGTCTTTTTGTTCATTATTGCCTAAATGATTCATGGAATAGCACACAGCTATAGACAGTCCTTGTGAAGAATTTGATGCATACATTTAGTTTTTTTTTTTTTTTTTTTTTTTTTTTTTTTTCTTCTTTACAAACTTAATTTTATTGTCTTTTAGAATGGGGGAGAGCACAGGTAAATGATCCAGTGTTTCCAAAACGAAATTAAAAAAAAAAAAAATCAATAGGTGAATATCTGGCATGTTGTTCATTATGATCCAATAAAAAAGTTGGTGTGTTCAGTCACCTCTTTGATACACATGAAGTGTAACTATTTTGGTTGCTTTTGATGACTGACAGAAAAGGAGTCAATAGCATTTATAAGTGAGTCTGTAAAAGACTTTGTAAACTCTAAGGTCAGTTTTTTAAAGATTAATATTTTAATATTAAATCTTTTGGAAAAACTCTCAACATAGTGCTGATAGCAGTTGTTTTGTAGAATAACAAAACATCGATTTGTGCGAGTGAGTGTAGTTCCTTTGAATCTTAGTTTGCATTCTAATTTTAATTCAGGAACTTGAACTATCCCACTTGAAACTCTTGCAGTGCTTTATAAAAATTGTCTGTACTTTAAGTTGTAAAATTCAGTGCATAACTTATTACTTGTAGTTTATGTAAATATATTTACATGTAAGTAGTTTACTTCCTTCAAAGAATAATTGCATAATGTTCAGTATTGACAGAAATCCAAAGGCACAGTTGAAATCTATTGCCACGTTAAAATAAAAGAATGCTGCTATCTTTTGCGGGATGCTGTGCAGAGCTGCAAGAACAATTTGTTCCTTCATGCTTTAGAATAATTTGTTAGTGAGCTCTGTGTTTACGTTAGCTTGCTTAATGTTTCTCTTTATATAGAATTAATGCAGAGCTTTTCTGAGAAGCTCTATCACCTCTATTGTCTGCACCTCTTGCCTTTGAAATTTGGCAAGGAGAAAGCCCTGAGACTAAGATGAGCTGTTTGGTTGGCTTGTCATTGAAAGAGACACTTTTCTGAAATTGTCATATTTCTTTCCTTGCTTGCAAACCTCGAGGGCAACTGTTGTGGTGGGGGATTGGAGTGCTAAGTCAGGTCTCTTCACGTGTCAAATACTTAGGGATTGGCCCATGATCCCAGTGACACTTTCATTTCCTCCCTTCTTTACCTGAGTGAAGAAGGGAATGGGGGAGAAAAGAATGAAAGAAAGCGAGCATGTAACTGGGTTGCACAGTCATTATTCCAGAATCAGAGCTGCTTCTTGGGGTCTAGCTGATGTTAGCAACAAGTACGAGTCTTATTCCTGTAATTGAGGCTATGTACGTTCTTCCTTTCTGATAATGGTTAAAAGCGTAAATCTTGATGCAAGGTGACTTGGTGCTCCAGTTGCTCATAATGGGATCAGTTTCCCCCTTTTTAATAGAACACAAATGAACTTGTCCTTCCCCCTCTTCCACAAAAGTCCCTTGGAAGGCTACTGTTTTAAAAAAAATTAAATGATCTTTGTAAAGTCCAATATGAAAAATACCAGTTTTCAGGATTTACATCTTCAGTGTATTTTAGTCTCTTGTACACCTGTATATGATAGACTTCCTACTTTCGTAAGCAGTGCCTTGTGGTATATTTTCCCCAAGACCCCTATGGAATTTGTGCATAAAATAATCTTGAAATGATAAGAATGAAGGTTACAAATGCAACCTTGACAATACTATGCTGACACTCTGTTTCTTGACACAAAAAAGCCAGCCACTACCCTCTGTCAAAAATCCCCTTTTTGCCATAGAAGCCGTAAACGTGGTAGAACAAAAGGATTCAATTTTGAAATAAGATATGGACCGATTTGGAGTTTCTAGTGGAACCTGTTTTTATACATCTTTTGTGCCCTTTTAGCAACTCCTGTTTGGCATGACTAAGGGGAGAACAAAGCAGCCTGCACTATTTCTCTTTACCTTTGAAGCTAGATTAACATTCTTGGTGGAATTAAAAAAACCCAACAATGTATTGTCTGAAATAAATGGGCAGACTATGTATATGGAAATTGTTGATCACGTGTTTGTAAATGGCTGTTAAGTTTGAGATGGAAAAGGTAAAACAAAAAAACAACATATGTAATCTTCTGTAAGGGGTCACATCTGACCTGTGAAGAACTTTGTGCAGGTGGATCTGTAGCCCTCTGCACAGCTAATTATGGGATTGTCACCTTTTAAAATGTAAACTTTTAATGACAGCAGCGTTTCCTTACAGTTGTTGTGTATGATTTTATTTGTATTTATCAAAAATTTAATGTCCATTGAATCATGAGAAACATTTGGTATGATTCTCATGCTGTTCCTATGTGCATTGACTTCCTACCTGGCAATTCATGTGACTAGTTAGCATTTGTGCTTTCCAAATTGTAAAGTGGTGGTTGAAAAAACACAGCTTTTGAAGCTTGGTGTCAAGAAGGTGTTTACGGCAGAGATTGTATCCTTTGAGGAGTGGGGCAAACAGAGCTATTTAGTGTGGGTTTCTTACTCTGTCCTGCAGTGCATAGTGTGTCATTGCCTACCAAAGCAGGCTGTAGTGGCTTAAGGTGCTTTGTCTGATGGAGACTGGAGACTATGCCCTACTGGGTGATAAAGGTTGGGCAATGTTCTTGTCTAGGTGAATGGGTCCCCAGTTTGACCCCCAGAAAAGCTCTGCCTATGAGCCTGTAGCATTGCTGAGTGACTAATTACTGTTCTGAGGCACAATGCTTCTGAATGTTACTTGTGGTATCACGTTGTATGAAATCCATGGGAGGGATAAAAAGTGCACGTACTAAATCATGGACAGTATTTGTCAGACATTGCTAGGCCTCTGTTAATGCATGTCAGCTAGTTCAGATGACTTAATTTCATTTTTCTATCTGATTAGATACTTCCTAGTGTGAAAGTAAGAAGGCTATGTTACTCCTTTACTGTCAAAAGCTTCATAGAGCTTCGCTAAAAGCATATGATGGCTTAGGTTGTGTCATCAGAGTCCTGTTAAAGATTGCCTGTACGACAGAACAAATTGATGGCAGTTCTGCTCTGTTGCAACTTCCAAATCTTTATCTTCAGCAGCTGCTGTATATAGCTAGAGTACTTTTTTTTTTCAAGTGCAGGCTTATGTCTAAACTCAAAAACAAACAAACAAACAAAAAAACCCTCAAAACAGAAAACCCCCTAACACCTCCCCACAGCCCCTTCCACCCCAAACCCCCTCAAGTCTCAGGGTGCATATCCACCAGACTTGTGGATGTACTTGTGCATAACCTATACGCGTGTATTTAAAGATGCAGGGTGGTGTTTTGCCAAAGATTTGTGTGATCTGTGACAAAAATGCTATCCTTCCTTTTGAGCCTTTTGTGTAAACTCTATAATCTAGTGGTGGTTTTTCTTTTTTCCCCTGATGTCCTGATTAGACAACTTCCTCTGACATGACAGTCTTGACCTATTTGTATTTGTTTTTCACTTGGACTAAGCCGTTATTTTTAACTTGTATTTTTTAAAGCTACAAGTGGCTTAGGTTGAAATCTTTAACATGTGTGACTGTTCTTAGAAAAAACACAAACACAAAACCTCTTGATTTTAATAGTAATGTCTGGCAACTTGAGACTCTCAGCGGATGAACTGTGGGCTTGCATGACTTCTGGAATGATTTAATGCTGTGCATGTGATTAAAAAATACATTAGAGTGATTTTTGCCTATCTGAACTATGATAAGTCATTTAATATTTCCCATGAGCAGCACTTTGGCAAGCTTATTAGGGTGTGTGGTTCTGCAGATGAGTGGATTTGTGGAATCCTGATTTGTAAAAATTCATTATTCCTTGACATGTAGTGTGACTGCAATAGCACTTATTTCCAGGCTTACAGGAATCCTTCACCTTGCTTCTGAAATACTTTGTTCTGTCCTCTTTCTTCCACTGCTGCCATGTCTGGTTGTGAGAATAGAATCATAGAACCATAGAATGGTTAGGGTTGGAAGGGACCTTCAAAGGTCATCTAGTCCAACCCCCCTGCAAGAAGCAGGGACGTCTCCAACCAGATCAGGTTGCTCAGAGCCTCATCCAACCTGGCCTTGAATGTTTCCAGGGATGGGGCATCCACCACCTCTCTAGGCAACCTGTTCCAGTGTTCTACCATCTCATTGTAAAAAATTTTTTCCTAATATCTAATCTGAATCTGTCTCCCTCTGTTTTGAAAGCATTACCCCAACCCTGTCACAACAGACCCTGTTGAAGAGTCTCTCCCCTTCTTTCCTGTAGACCCCCTTGAGGAACTTCTTGCTCTGTTTCCTCAACTGCAATTGTATTAACAGCTGCGTATACCTGTGTTTTTCCTCATTGCAATAACAGAAGGCTTGCAAGTGTAGTGCTATGTAATTATCTTTTTATGTAGGCAGTATTTTTTCCTTCCATTTTCTGCCTTTTTATTCTACAATTGATTTGTGGTGATGCAGGCAAGCTTGTCTGCTTCTGGCAAACTCTGTCCATTCTAAGCTAAAGTGATTTGTTGATTTGTCCTATTCTAGCTTAATTGATATAAGCTATGTGGTAACCTCGCAAATGTGGTGTCCTTCTTACAAATCAGTTTTAAATGTCCCATTGATACCAATGGACTTGAATTGGACTTGAACAGTTAAGAGATTATGTCTTTGAAATAAGAACTCCCGTTGCTTTGTCAGTTTAAATTTACTTTTGTGGCAAGACAGCTGAAACTTCAGCTTGGAATTCAACGGAAACAATGCTTCCTTAGTAATCGCTTTTGTTTTCTGCCTGCATTTTAAGAAAGAATGTATTTTATAGTGATGGATGATCTGTGTTCAGAGTAATGTTTCCTACTTTCTGACACTTTTAGATCAGATTCCTAATACTTGACCCCAAATGGATCTGCTGAGACCAGGAGTGAGCTTTGTGAAGGGAGGATCATGACTTGCAACCTTGTCAAAGGAATGTGAGTGGTTTCTCCATTAGCTGTGGAAAAGATGTTAGCTGATAGGTTTTTGATTAGCATACTTCTAAAGATGACCTATTATCCTGGACTGGGCAGATTTTTTTTTTTTGGAGGGCCCTTTGTTTTTCATAGTGTGTATTTTGACTGTAGTCTTACTTCAGGAAATGTGTTCTTGAAGTTATACTTAAGATCATGTTGGATTATTAGAACTTGATCTTGCAGTTCTATAAATTTAGGGTTTATTTTAGGGTGCTGTTTGGTTCCTTCTATATCATATCTGTCTTGGTTAAAACTCTTCTATAGGCTTTTAATGCCTGTACAGTGTATTATGTTGCTGCTTTAATGTAAAGTGTTTAAACATTCTGAATAGCTTCTACAGAGACAAGACTTAAGGTACTTGTTTGTTCAGTACACCACATAATTCACTTGCTTCAAAATAGCTTCCTGGGCAGGAGGGTTGTAATCTAGCCTCTCAGGAGTCAGTGTTTTCTGGGGTCGATGAGAACCGTTCCAGTTACCGCTGCATGTTGAGGGGATCACTGTTAATATACTGGATATGATTGGTTACTGAAAGTGCATTGAAACACGGGAAAACTTCAATTATGTTTATTCCTGTTGTATAGATCCACTGGTTATAGCAACAGTGGAAACTCTAAAGGATACAGGGCAAGCTATATTCAGGCATGTCAGAGTTAAATAAGGCTTTGCACTATTTAAACTCTTTAATACTCGATAACTTCTTAGTCATTCAGTTAGTATCTTCTACTTTGTTACAATATCTTCAGACTGGTTGCATATTTTTACTGTATGGTTGTAGAATGCATAATGCGGTTGGGCCTGGTTTCTGCTTTAGATATCAAATACAGTCTTTATTTCACAGAGTCGCAGAATGGTTGAGGTTGGAGTGGACCTCTGGAGGTCATCCGGTCCAGCCCTTCGGCTCAAGCAGGGCCACCCAGAGCTGGTTGCCAGGACTGTGTCCAGATGGCTTTTGAGTATCTCCAAGGATGAATACTTCACAACCTCCCTTGCCAACCTGTGTCAGTGTGTGGTCATGGTCACAGTAAAAAAAAAAAGTCACAGTAAAAAAAAAAGTGTTTTCCTGATGTTCAGAGGGAGCCTCCTGTGTTTCAGTTCGTGCCCATTGCCTGTGGTCCTGTCACTGGGCACCACTGAGCAGAGCCTGACTGGCCCTGTTCTTTGCACCCTCCCTGCAGGTATTTCTGGACATTGATGAGGTCCCCCTAAACATTTTCTTCTCCAGATTTACCAGTCCCAGCTCTCTGAGCTTCTCATAGGAGAGATGTGCAAAGAAACAAAAATCTCTGAATGTGCGAACATAAGCACTATTTGCTAGTAACTTACCTGGTTTCTCAACGAAAGCCGTGAGCCAGCGCAACAGGAATAACCACCCCCCAGGTAAGAGTAAGAATTTAGTAGATTACTTGCAGCTATGTAATTGTGTTTAGTGGTTTATTTTGCGTATCTTTTAATTCCCTGGAATGTTGAGACTTCCTACTCATTATTATGAATGCATTTGCCTTTTCATTTTATCTTTAATTCTATTTGAAGATTGGCTTACAAATAAGCTTTGTCTATTTGCACGGCATGTTTTGTTCATTTCTATTTCAATCTGAACGATAGTGTTCAATAACATTGATAACTTAGAGTACTACTGACTTGACTGAACAATTCCTGCTAGAGTCGTTACACATGTGTTTTTGGGGAAAATAGTTAAAATACTTGGCAGTTGGATTGTCTTCAACAATTAAGCTTTGAATTAACACAAATACTAACATTGATTTTGTAAAATTAGGCAATGGGTTTTGTGTAGAAGGTAGCAGCTGCTTCTCACTTGCTCCTTGAATGCCAATCCATGTGTTCGGCTCCTGAAGACTGAGTTACTAGCCTGTGTCAGACTGCTGTTCTGACTGTGACCAAGCAGGCTCAAGAGATAGCTGCTCCCAGTGGCTTCTTGCCCTCTGTTCCCATGGGGAGTTACTGCCCTCCTTGGATGTGCTGGAATGACTGTCACTTTGGAGCCCTATTCTGTTTAAATTATCTTCGCTTAAACACATCCTCCTCCCCTGCTCCCACCTCCCCTATAAAAGTCTTTAAGCTGATACAGATGATTCTGGCAGAATCAAGGAGTTTTTGCCTGACTCAAAATGGAGGCAAACTCAAAGGAATGGTAGCTTGGGAGTGGGGTATAGGGTGCAAGAGGAAAAAATAAGCAACTGAAGTTGATAATCTTTTAACCTGTTTATAACTGAATTAGTATTTGACAGAAACCTTACTGAGAGGGATTTAGGTATTTTACTTAGGCTGATTTAGGTTTTTAAAATCAGTTCTGTGTGCTGTCTGTTTGCATGCTTATGAAAATGGTATATGATGGAAGCATTTCAAGAACTTAGTTAACAAAATAATCTTTAAATAATTTCCTTCCTCTCCCAAAATACAAAGGGAGTGTGGGGGAATAGTTTTCACCAATTATTGTATCTCCAACTTCTCCAGAGTTTACAGTTGCTTCTTGCACCATTGCTAGTCTGAGTGATTAAAAGCTTTGAAACGTGGCATGACTCTATATTTGGTAGGGCTTTTATTGCACAGATGATATTGAGGCCAAGGTGCTGTTTTCTCTGACTGTGCAGGCTACTACTGTTTGGAGAAGATTTTTCTCAGGATCTGCACCCCCCTGTGAGCATAATAGGAAAGGAAAAGTTGCTACAGGTTGACTTGCTGACCTTGGGTAGATAGAAAATAACATTTTATTTGATGACCTAGTATTTGACACAGTTTGTAAACTTAGCAATGTGTATGATTTTTTTTTTTTTTTCCTTAATTTTTAACTGACCTCTTGGTCAGTTTCATGAAACTTAGATTAAAAATAAGGCTACTATCAGTGTGCACACGTTCCTGATTGGGCATTTCACACATTTGTCCATCTTTGTAATTTTTACATCAGAATTGTGTCAGAAGCATACACCTGCTGAACAGTGGTCTCACTGTTTAGATATAGGTTCTTTAATTGATAGTAAATTACGGCTTTCAGTACACACAGGGTTAAGTGAAAAGGTTGCAGTAATATCTAGTGAGCTTTTTTCCTTTAATGTGCTCATTAGCAGTGGCAAGTCCAGGTTTTAGCACATGTCAGTAATTTACATTTCATTGCTCGGTGGCTGCCCTTGTTGAAGAGTTGTTTCTAAGCCTGATGAATATACTTGTGTTGGGAATAAACCGAGGAGAAGAATTGAAAGCCAAATACCCTGCCAGGCTTTTCAATGGGTGCTGAAGTTTCCAGTGGGTTACTGATTAGTAATGCACGGAGCAGCAGGAAAATGCAAAGATGATGTCTAGAAAGGTTACTTCAGGTAGGTTTTACCATCAAACCCTTCTTTATTTGTAACTACTTTTGCAGTCATTCTCCTCAAAATTCCTCTCTTGGCAGACCTTCTCTTAATATAAGAATGTGGTACATTAGATAGACATCCCAACCGGGTTGGTTACTCATGCAGAGGTGGCACAGGAAAGTAATACTTGTGCAATGAGTCCTAGAAACAAATTATCTTGGGGGCTGTACAGATTCCTGCTATCAGATTATGATGATAGGCATCTCTGAGTATTTGTTCTCACTCTTTTTTTTCTTTCTTCTGCCTCATCTGATACTGACTTGTCTTGGCTTGAAGATGTGCGTGGTTCACTGCTATAATGGCAAATATATGTGTGTCGGGATGCAGTAGCATTGTGGTTGGCAATTGAGATGCAAGACAATGGTTGCTAGCTTTTGGGGGAAAATTGATGCTTTCATGTGGCAAGAGCTGAGTTTGGTAATAAAGCCATATGATTAAGTAAATGTATTCTCGATGGAGTGATATTCCTGCTATTTTCCAAGCTACTCTGACTATTTACAGAGCACTATGTAGAAACTTATACTGTGAAATTATACTTTCCTTTGCAGAGAGTCCTGCATATATTTTCTGTCCGAAAGGATAGGTATTGCTAAATTTACATATGTACGCAGACAACTAAGCATTTTCATTCCAGATGCCTGTTAGGATCATACTGACGTGTTCTTCAGAACTCTAGCAAAAGAGCACTGGTGCTTACTCTTTCCCACTCTCTCTCTAAGGTATTGTGAACACTGTTTATATTCAGACTACTTATTATACAGTTTGGGGATGGGGAATGCATTAAACATTTCGAATGGGGGAAAGCCAGCAAAAGATATTCCAGAACATTCTTGTGAATAAAACCTGCCAGTTCATTGTGTAAGAACTTGTGAACCCTTTTATTAGCCTATCTGAACATTAGGTGCATATATTTAAATGAGAACATTTGCAGAAAGTAGAGTAATTTGAATATTTTTCACACGCTAGAAATATTTTCGTGGCTACCTTGATCAAATTTGGAATTCCTATTGTTAATTTGCAAAAGAGGTGGTACTTGGGTTGCCTGAGAAGTGCCTTTAGCACTGTGCTAGCATGTAGAAGGAACCTGAAATGGTAATTTCAAGCCTCAGTTGATCAAGACTGTGACTAGACAACAACTATAATAGTTTATGAGCTAACAGGTGGTGACATATCTATAGATGTTCCTGGAAAGACATTTTTTGATTATGAGCCAAAACATCTTTTTTTGGCTCATAACAAAAAACAGCGGGGAAATTTATACTTCCTTTTCTGGATAAGCTTGTGTCAGATCAATCCTTTGCCATGTGATTAGGACACTTGTGTGTTCTTTATGCTCTCAAAAAGCTGGAGATGCTCACAGCTAGGCATGGGAAAGAGATCACCTAGCAGAAGAACAGTCAAGAAGATGCCTGAGTGGAGCTTGTGTGAGACTGGGGAGAACATTTTACACTTTGAACTTATAATTTCTTTTTTTTTCTTCCGATGGCAACTCTCAAAATATTTGCAGCCTGTGTCTTAATATTAGACTCTGATTCTGAATGGCTCAAATAGGGAAGAAGTGACAAGTGCTTCCAGTCAAAACACCATTCTGTTTTAATAATCTGGATAAATAATTCCCACAGCAGCCATATTGCGCACAGCTGTGACCTCGCTTTGGCAATTGTCTTTGTAGTGGACTACCTGGATACTGTGTAACCTTTTGCATGTACAAAAGCTGAAAGTATATGTGTGTCTGTATGTGTAGAACATAATACTTAGGATAAAAGGGCTGCTGAGGAATCCAGTGTGTAAATTTGCTTTTCAAAGGCAGGCAGCAGGTGTGCTGTAGAGTGGTACTTCCACCTATCTTACACAGAGAAGTTTGGCTTAATTTGCTCTGGCTGGAATTTAGAAAAGAGTAAGTTCAAGTTCCTTGTCCAGATTTTTGGGCAAAGCATCATGCTGACCAGCTGTGCTTAATCTTAAGGTATTAAATTTAAAGCCACCATGCTAAAATAGTATCAGACTTTTAAAAAGCAGGTTACCCAAAAGATAGAAATGCTCTAAAGAAGATTGCTTTCATTTGGGTCTTGTGTGTGTGTAGGCATTGACACAGTTCTGCATTACATGGTTGCTTGGTTGTTTCCATGATTCTCTTGCCTTACTCAGGCAAGTATACTAAAATACTAAACACTTAGTATTTTTTTTGTCTTCACTCTTCAGTGTTTGGCTTTAGACAATATTTAAGACATGCATTGGGCACACATATACTTAATTTAACTGAAAAACTTTGTTCATTTCTAGCATATTTATAAATTTTATACAGGTTAATGCATTTCTTCTCAAAACATCTTGCTAATTTTTATCATCTCCTGCTACTTTCTTGCATGTTCTCCTCTTATATTGTCTTCCTATGTTCGAGAATGTCTTGGCTTTTTCACCTAGAAGGCATAGGGAAGCTCGGGAGAGAAGTGTCCTTATTTTCAGTTCTTTCCAACCACAAGGAGTGATTTCAGATAGTCCTGTTTGGATCCTATGTCAAGTGGGTAGAGTGTGCTCTGGTTGTAATGAGTTTTCATAGTACCTGACAGCTAGACTGTCCAAAATTCCCTGGAAGATTTTGCAAATTGAGGTTTTCAGTGGTTTATGGACTGAAATATAAGTAACTTCCATGAGAATGGTAAAGGCATTATTTACAATATATCATGCTTAATATGATACAGCATGGCTTCTGTTCTGCTTTGAGTTGCTGATTTGAGTATTCCAGCTTCTGTATGAAACTAATTTTCACCTCATCTTAAATAATAGCTTAAACAGTATCATAACTGTTCTTTCTCTTAGTTTTGTTCACTGAAAGTTCTAGCCTTTTACAGTTGCTTAGGGAAATTCCTGTGCCAGAAATGCTTGCAGTGGAAGACTTGAGTGCAATGATATTTAGAATTTAACAAGTATATTCAAGTAGCAGTGTTTATGAAGAGTGAATAAAGGGCACTCTGAATTCTGCTGTCATATAGGCGAACTCTGCCTCTCCACTATACCGAAACGTGTGTGTAATAAGAAAGTAATGTTTTATCTACAAGATTTTGTTATACTTCAGATGTTAATATTATGTTAGGTTATGTGGTAGATTAGAGTTGTACATTTCTTACAACAACTTTTTTTACATTTAGTTACTTCCAACTATACAAAACACTTTTCTAGTCATTTCAGTGCTTGATAACTTCAGGGTTCATTGCCCCTGTACATTTTTCAAATTATTAGCTTCCTAATGCATACAGCTTTAATTTACCCCCTACTGATAGCCTTAAATGGGTTTTCAAGAATTTGGAAAGTGGACTACTATAGTTGTATTTCAGTATTGGTCCTGACTGACATAGAATTTCTTAAGTAGCCTCCACAATTAAAAGGGATGGGAGGTTCAAAAATCTCCTGTGGCAAGAAGATAAAGATTCTCTTGAAAACACATTTCTATTTTATTTCCTACAGTGTTTTTGCTTTGCTTATTTCTGGTGACTTCCCTGTTGCTTTTGTGACTGCTTTTCCTCTTGAATGTAACTCAAATATGTTAAGTACAGTATCTGTTCTAATGTCAGATACATAATGCTAAAATGTTTGCTTTTGTTTAAAAAATAAATCTGACACACTGCATACCTCACAGCCCCCAAAAAATCCATAAGGGACATCTTAAAGAATTGAGTATGGATATTGTATCCATGGAAGTGGTGGTGTTAGATTTTTGCATATGAATATATTTCAGGCTATTGTTTTAACTCCAGGTGCCCAAACTACAAAACTGTTTTTCTTTGAATTTACAATTTGATTTTTTTCTTCATAGTCTAAAATTGATGTAGTAAGGATAAACTATCTGCAGCGTGTTCATATGTGAACGGAAGTCTGTACCATTTGGAGTTGTTTAGCATTTTGCCATGTTTCTGTGGAAGAAGTATTATTCATAAGGACTTCAATATCAGACATTCTTTTTGCAGTTAAACTGAAACGTCATTTTTCCCTCTCTTGCTTGAGTCTGTTTTCTGTGTTTTGTTTTGTTTTTCCAGTTTCTGGCTACTGTGTTATTTGGGAGAAATACACAAATCTGTTTTCATAGTTGATGTTCCACAGAACTGGAAGTTAGGAAATTTGTGCCCAAAATCTAAAACCAGGTAAAGAGCAACAGAAAAGTTAGGAAAAAATCCCCAACCAACGGCCCCCCCACCCTCCCCAAAGTTCTTGTCTGTATCTTAAGATTCTAGTCCATATGACTTCTGTAAAATTTGCATTATCATTCAGAAGTGGTTTTTTACTGAATGTTTGACTCCAAGAATGAAATACTTGTAGTATCAGGTATTCTCAATGTCATGTAATGGCAGATGAGTCTCGATACACAGTGTTGTAAAAATGTGGTCATTGCAACTGAGTCTAAAAAGTAGTGAAAGCCTTTTTGAATGATAAAATGTTACTCCCTTTTAAGGAATTTCTAGTGTAACATGTTTGTATCTTGCTCTGCTAGAATGCAACAAAATCTTACGATTGGAATTATCATTCTAGGAATGATAAACCTTCTTAAAATATTTGGACAGAAAAGCTTCTTCAGGGATAAGTTTAGTATAAGTAGAGGGGTTGAACTGGAGGTAGAACCTGACAATATAAAAAGCTAGATAACTATTAGATTTCAGCATGGATAAATTGAACTTTGTAGTCCATGTTCCTGTGATACTTGAATGACATTGTTAAAATGAGTGAAGTAAAATTGATGTTACTGTGGAAGAGTTCAAATTTAACTTTTGCTTAGTCTCTTATTTGATTATAAGATACATGTTTTGGTCTTGTATTCCAATAAATGAGAAGATAGCTGGGTAGCTTTGGCCTTTGTTACTGTCTTACAGCCTGAAGTTTCACACACACATTGGACCATATTCTGAAGATTACAGCTAAAACTATAGAGGTATAATTTTAATGTAGTGACTTTAGGTTGATTATACCAAAACTGAGATTGATCAGGTATGCTGCATGATTCCAAACTACGGAAACCTGAACCTGAGTCTTAAAATTGTCACGAAGCTCTCAGATGATGACTTTGAGGTAGACTTCAGAGCAGTTATTTTTTTAAAGAATGCAGAATAACTGAGATTTTTTTCAGTGGGCAGGAAAGGAAATGCTGTTAGCACCAAGCAGTTGATGTGTGTCGTTGCTTTTTTGAATTGCATGCTGTAAAGGAACTTACCATTCAGCTACATTATCTGCATAGTAATAGCCAACAATGGAGACATTCTTAAAATAAGGATACAGTGTGATCTTCAGGGGGTTTTGAAACTCTACTCAGATGTATCATGGTGTTTTAAAAAAAAAAAATAAAGTCTGAGCTGTTTATATATTGTAACTTTCCATTACTAAGGCAGCTGGTATTTGCTGGATAAGTGTTGTGTCTGCATAGTAGTTAAGGTTCTGAATTCTCCATGTCATTTTAAAACGTTAAACTGGCTATTAAAGTATGTGTGGAGATCTATATACTCCTCTAGGGATTATGAAGGGATATCATAACATGTAAAAAACATATATGTATTCAGGCCAAAAGAAAAACATTTAATATATGAAGCATTCTCAAATTAACTTTTCTTCAGATATTAAAACTATGGGTGCCAGGTTTATTGTGGAACTGGAGCCTTGGTGAGTGAAACAGAAGCTGTCCTTTCACCAGTGTGTTCAGTTTGTTCATTAAAAGGTGTGATAAATGGACCAATGAGAGTGTCATCGTAAGACAGCAAAAGTGTAAAATGCCTATAAAAATATGTATGCCTATATAAACTGATTGAAATATAATATATTGTAAGAAGAACTTGAGATCTATCAAGTGAATGTAGTTCTGCTTTTGTAAACAGCAAGAACCATTCATAAATCTGCAATGAAGAGATTTGCTCTTTGCACAAAGACTGCCATACGTGTTTTCTGATGGAATATTGAAGAATAAATAGCAATGAAAACAGCCTGGAGCTGAACAAAAATTTGCTTTAAAGAGCAAAGGTAGAAACAACTAGATTGTAACATCAATCACATTTTTGACTGTTCAACACTTAAATGACACTTTTTTCTTTTTTTTTCTTTTTTTTTTTTAAAAAAAAAAAACTTTTAGGTGTTAATGGTGAATGTTGCAGAGTGTAGTAAATGTAATTATGTTGCAGAGTAGAGTAAATGGTATATTGCAGTATCACTAATGTGTGTTGGTTTTACCTGTATTAGAGCAGAATCCAAAGAACCTAATCATGTTCACTAAATCTCCATTGTGCTAGATGTCATATGCACATGCTTAATGAGAAGTTAGTTTATGCCTTTTCCCCTTCCTTCCAATTCTGTTAGCATCTGAAGGAAGATAAAAAGGAGGAAACTTAAATAAATAGAGAGGAAAAGCCTGGGGCTCTAAGTGGGGAATCTTCGATCCCTACACCCACAAAAAAATCTCCGCTCCCACCATTCTTTTGAAAATGGAGAAATGCAAGCAGGCCTTGTGGCCAGTCAAAGCAGTATTCAAAGAGAATGGGCATTTGTCTCTTCTCTTTTCTAAGTTACCTGTCAAGCTTCTCCAATGGGAAGAATCTTGTGCACTTCATTTATAGTATTTTTTTCAGCAGAAACCTTGTTTAAAATGTGAGCAACAAAGGGCAAGAACTTTCTAACTTTAAGTAGTTAAATATTTATGATGCAATATAAGCTTAAGAGACTACTTAATGTAGCTTGTGTTTTGTTTTCCTGAAGGATAAGGTCTTGATATTAGTTCATAAAAACCTACAGGATTAGGGACCTACTGATGTCTGAACTGTAGTCCTTAAAATTAGAGAGCATAGTTGGCTGGGAAAGAGTGACAGTATTGGTCCTGGTTTCTGTATTTTTGGAACTTTCCCTTTCTATGCATAATATTTTTGAATTCTTTTGAAATGTATTTATATTCAGAGTGAAAAAGATTATTTATTCCAGACATGAGTTAATGAGTTCCTTATTTTGACATTTCTTCCCTGCATTGAAAATCTTGGGACCAGGATCTTTGTTCGTTCTTTAAAAAAAAAATAATAAAATTTTTTTTATCTTAAGCACAAGCTCTAATTCATTAGCTGTTTTCTGTATGTATCTTCTGTCAGATTAGTTCATTTTTGCATAGCTGATATCTCTAGCTCTCTTTTCACTTCCTATTTAATTTTGATTTTTGTTTTTGAATCTCTAAATTGTTGGAGAGATGATGAGTGTCAATATTACACACAGACTAACAATACACTCTTCAGATTGTGTTTTTGTTTAAAAATGTACACAGACTGCAATTTTGGCGTGGAGAAGGAATAAATTTAACTTGCCTCTGAGCAATTAAAGAAATTGTGTATTAGGATAATGTAGAGAGAGCATTGTGGCATCATATTGGAAATAACCAAGTATTTCCCACTAGGAGCGATGATTCTTATTTGTGGTAAAACTTTGCAAGCTAATCCTTTATGTTCAGAATATCATGCTTACTTTGCATCCATTTACAACTTCTTGTATGTCAAGTTTCAGGTGAAGATTCTGGTAGTGCCTTGAGCATGAAGCTTGAGGAAGGAATTCTGCTGATGCAGAAACGTTTTTCAGCAATAAATCTGAATCTTGTCAAAATCTCTTGATTTGTAGCAGATCCCTCCCGCCTTTCACCTGATGAAAGGCAAGCTTGTTTGGGAATTGGGAAAAGATCTTTTAATAAGTGATTAACAGGCAGTGTTAATCATTCTAGATATTTCATTGATGAGACCAATTACTTTCTAGGAGGGTGTTACAGAGCTGGTATGGCAAATTCCTTTCTTCTGTTCTAGCCTTTTCTCCTCCTGGGACTCCAGATGAATGTTTCAAGTCCTGCTGTAGCTCATGCTGCCAGTGATACCTGGGTTGCTCCTACAAAGCAAGGAATAGGAGCCATAATATCCTCTTCTGTCCTGTAGATGTTTGTGCAAAGGTGCAGTTTCAGTCTCCATAAGCTAAAGGTTTCCTGCTACTGTAAGGAGATGTTGGCCCTGGTGACGTGTTCCTGCCATCTCCTGCATACAGACACTACCATTTATGTAGTCATCTAGAGCAAGCTTAAAAGTAATCCAGGAAGATAAGTTAGTGCTAGCACCAGCAAAATGTTCTCTGCCAAAGTGAATATTTTTCTTCCAGACTGAAAGCCAAAGGGCCTAGAAAGTAAAGTGCTGCTAACTTTCTTTAAATGTAGCCTTTTGTATATACCTGTTGCTGCTTTTTCACTGCTCATCTCAGAGTGCCTTTAAGGGTATTTTTCCTGTAGCTTTGAGGAACACCATCTATTTGTACATGCTTTTCAACATCCAATTCACAAGTGAAAATCTAGTTTGCTAAGAATTTCCAAGTAGTTCTAGCCCAGCAGATAAATTAGAGATTGGACTTCCAGAAGTTCTGTTGCATTTCACCATTTTTATATAACTTAGCTGAAATACTAAAATAGAGACGGTTTTCCAGGGTGCTGTGGTCTCTGTGGTCTTATTTACCATCTTAAGCACTCCTGAGATATCAGTTTACATTTAA
>WHYT01014643.1:63429-90902 GCA_009806455.1 Tetrax tetrax
TGAAATGTTTGGTTAATGAAACTCTTTATTAACTTTAAAATGTAGAATTAAATCAGTGCAAGCATGTTTACACTTGGTACATACACTCTATGATAGTATGAGTTCACAACTTGTAAGGGAGATGTCTACAGATTAGTCTGGTTTTACAGTTTTGACTTTGTGAACTTACCACTTCTGTGGAATTAAAGAGGAGATGACTTTAAAGTTTATTTAGAAGTTGTTTTCTATGCCACTTTTGTGCTTATGATGCTGATCATCTAGATCTATTATGGCTGCTCCATGGTGTTTACGTAGGTCATGCAGCTTTTCTGAGAGGTGCACACTTATTTGGGACGGTGGAGTGAAGTAGCCTTAGATTGTGTTTGTACTGGTTTGGCAACTGTACCTTTTGTTTCAGCTGACTTTTAGAGTAGCCTGACAGATTGATTTCTCTTTCCACCCCTAAATATATTGAATATACATATACTACACTTAGAAAAATATAAATATGCCTATCTCTCTGTATATGATATAGATATATGCTGTTCCTGCGTTCTATTCCTAGGCATATTTGGGGCTTGGACAAGGCCTGTTTTCATTTGGTCCTTCAGAAGTTTGTCTGGTCATACTGGTGGAACTTAAACATAGTACAAGATTTTCTGGTGACTAATAAATGTGTTTTCATAGCTCTGTGTAGTTTTAACTATTAAATAAATTAGGATTACGTAAATCAGATGTATTTGTTAGAATAATGGCTTAAAGGGGAATTTTTTTTTTTGACACAGCTGCCTCCCCATGCCAGCGGTTAAACATGGAAACTGGCATCTGTGTTGGTTTATTTCCAAGTAAATTAGTGTATTCTGGTTTTCAGTTTTTTTAGTATTGCTGCCCACCAGTCATCTCTTTTTCTTACTTAAGGTAGTGGTTATGAAAATGCTTTAGTGTTACATAATTTTGGTTTTAAGAAGTGAGACAGACTTTTTGCAGCTGTGTTCAATTTCAGGTAAGACTTTTTCATTCTGATAGCTTTTCCCTTTTTAAAGAAACACCCCCAATGTATCACTTTCTCTTACACTGTGTACTCGTATTTGAGACAGTGAGTACAGATATTTAAAATGGCACAGTATAGTGTCACAGGTCGTGGCATGGCTTGTGTAGTGGGTCTGGCTTCTGAAATACAATGTGTTTTGCAGCCAAGTAATCGTAAGTTTTTATTTTGAACAAGCAATGAGGTCTGGCAGGCTGGGCAGCACAGTCCTTCGATGCTCCTTCCTCTACCAAGTTGCATCGGGCTCTGTCATTTTCCCAATCACCAATTAACCTTTACCTCCCAGGTTGGTTGCTGCCACTGTCTGCCTGCCTGCTGCTTATTGAACTCAAGGTGATTGTAATACTTCATCTCCTTCTTAAACCCTCAAACAAAACAAAAACCAGTATAGTAGCCAAAGGCGGGTGTGGTCAGAGAAAAGTAGCCCTTCCCCCTCCAGCATATTTATCCATCTGCTTGTGTCACGCGCTGTATTCACTTAGGAGGTGCTGTGCTGTTCTGTCGTAAGCCTGTACAGAAGACTGGGTTGCTTTTCTTCAGCATGACTCAAAACACAACTTGTTCTAAGGAAGGATGCTACTGTACCTGTAAGTCTTTTTTTTTCTCTCGTGTGTGTATAGAAATGTCTGCATATTCTAAAGAACTTTTGGCTTCAAAAGTTCTCATTTAATTTTAAACAAGACTGGAGAAACTCTTGTTTGCTGAACTGCTAGAGAGTTGATGGGAGACTATATTGGTCGAAGATACCAATTTTTCTGGAACTCTGATACTATTTGTAGATTACCAGACTATTTCTACCGCTTCCCTTCCCCATTGAATCAGTCTCCTTGACTGGCTGTGTGTCAAGAGGGCAGAAAAATTAAGGCGGTTGTTCCCTATTATTCATCAACTAGTGTTCAATGGTAGCCTTTTCCAGATTTTCCTGTGAAGAAAACTTGAGGGTTGGGACAAAACCCCTTTGAAAACCAGACTTGTGATAATAGTTTCTACTGGAGTTATCATCTATGGACCTTCCTTCATAATCTCATTCACTGATAAGTTATTGAGTAATGTGTCTTGCGAGTACCACACTTGCTAATCTTGCTGTTTTCTAACTGCAACAGAATCTTGTTTCTGCTTCTCTTTTGCCTCTAAGTTGTTCCACTACTTGACAGCACATGTCAAACAGCTGGTTCAAACAGGGGCTTTGATGTGTCAAACTTCAGCCATTCTGTCATTAAATCAGTGCTCTTCAGAAAAACAAAACATGCTTCATTTTAAAATAAACCTTAAAACAGAAGCGCAGACTCGAACACAAAAGCAGGCTGATATGGCAGCATGCAGTCCCCCCCCTGCACACCTGAGTGTTGAGGATGTGCCTTCCCCCAAAAGAAGGTTTTTGTTTACAGTTGCATGCTCCAGCAGGTTGTGTGGTCCTTGCTCCAATGCTCATTAAACTTCTCTGTTTAGCTAATTTTAACTCACAAAATCAATGCAAAAAAACTTCTCACAAAAAACCTGGGCCATTGTTTGCCATGTTGGTCAACTGAGGAGTGGCAGAGCCTGCCCTAGAGAACAGGGACAGACAGGACTGTGGGAAGAGATGCGCAGGAGAAGGAGAGAGGGCAAAGCAAGTAGGTTGGCACAGTTGCTGCTCTGGTCACTCCTAACAGACTTCAGGCTCTGACCCTACCCAGCCAGAGGTGCTGGGGTGAAGCCCTTTTTCTCCTGAGTGAATGACTGTTACTGTCTTCAAGAAGTAGCGCCTTGAGTTTGGGTAATCTTGAAAACATCATATGTAAGTCTGACTTTGAGAACGTGTGATCTAACGGTTGTGTGCAACAGATCATTTGGCTTCTCGGTTTCATGAGCTTGTTTAAAACCAGCTCTATGTTTAGATAGGAAAGATTGTCTTCAATAAGGTAGGGCAGCTACCATTGCTCCCGAGATCTCCATCTTCTCAGCCATTTCTTCCTCAAAGATCGGAAACATTTTCCTACAACTAACCATTTCAGGTACCAGGGAATGAACAAGCACAAAGCCTGCATTATTGCATTGCATCTCTGTGGTAAGATAATTATAGGGGTTGTTGCACCTGGAAGCAGCGGGGCACTTGGAGTGTGTTTTGCCACATCAGCATGGTAGGAGTGGAAGAATCCCTTCACCAAATGATCCTGAAAGAGAAAACACAAGATTCTTGATAGCTGTGGTTTTGTACATGCAAATGTTCTTGTTGGTTGGAGCTGCTCATGTTAAGCTGGTGTTATGTGCAGATTCAAATATCTTGGCTCGAATGAAGACATGAAAAAAGTGTTTAATTGTCCATAACTAACATGGTAAAAGACAGAGGAAAAGTTTTAATATCACTTGTTTTGTCTAAAGCTGAGTTGGAACTGTTCAGTTATTTCCTGGAGTGCTGAGAGGCTTGACAGCGAGTTGGCTGGTTTGCCACATATTCATAAGCCCACAGAAAAGTATATGGTGCCAAGGGAACTAGTGTGCATGAAAGTTTATTATACAGTTTTTCCTCCCTTCATGCTTTCTGTCTTTAGTTCTGCTTATGCTGTCACTGAGGCTGAATTCACTACTGACTGTATAATACAGTAATTGTGAATCTCTGCATTCATAATCTTCAGGAGGTGATGCAAAGGAAATCTCCTTTTCTAAGATGAGTCTCTTCAGTTACCTCAGATCCACAAGAGTTTGTCAGATGGACAGGACTTTTCCAAACGTCAAGAGGATGGTGATTTACACTAGCATAGGTCTGTTTGACCCACTCTGTGCCCAGAGCAGTCTGACACGGTTGACAGGCTGTGAAAGTTGCATACAGCTCAACCACAGACTTCCCAAATGGGTTTTCCAAATCTTGCCTTTGCTTGTCCTGCTTTGTTTAAGTTTTACTATATTTGGGGTCCTGTGTTCCCTGAGGGTAGAATAAGACTTTTGTATGACCTAAGTGGGAACTGGGGTTGTTTAGTTTGGAGAAAAGGAGGCTGAGGCGGGGTGCTACCTTATTGCTCTCTACAACTACTTGCAAGGAGGTTGTAGTGAGGTGGCTGTTGGTCTCTTCTCCCAAGTAACTAGTGTTAAGATGAGAGGAAATGGCCTCAGGTTGCATCGGGGGAGATTTAGATTGGATATTAGGAAAAATTTCTTTACTGAAAGAGCAGTCAGGCACTGGAACAGCCTGCTTCGGGAAGTGGTGGAGTCGTCCTCTCCGGACGTGTTAAAAAAATGCGTAGATGTGGCACTTCAGGACATGGTTTAGTAGGCATAGTGGTGTTGGGTTGACAGTTGGACTTGGTGATCCTAGAGGTCTTTTTCAGCCTTAATGATTCAATGAAACTATAGAAACAGGTTAGGAGAGATACAAGAGGGACAGCATAATCTCCAGTTGCCGAGTATAAGTGAATCTTTTCCACAAACCTTTTTGAGATTGGAATACAGTCTGATGACAGAAGGGAACTCTGCCCTACTTCCAGGTGTATGCAGGCACCTATTTAAAACTCTCTCATTAAAAGAGAATGAAGTATCAGTTTTCAGGTTGTAACCTGATGTTGTTTCTGAAATGGTTACCTCCAAACTATGATTTCGAGTATCAACTCATTGCTGCTTGTTTCCCTTCTCCTTTAGAAAGTGAATTTCTTTAGTGTTCAGATTCTTTGTTACTATAATACTAACAGATCTGCATCCTTGTGTTGGTCGTCTTATCCCTTCCTTCCTCCCTTCTATTGCTATCTTCCCAACTCTGTGTTTGTAAGACAGTTATTAATCAAATCAGAATTACTGAGTTCCTGAGCTAATAAGCCTACTGTAGTAGAGAAGAGGTGGGCCGAGGTAAAAGCCCAGATGGTTCATTGTGAGTTGAAACTAACAAGGTTTTGATGTAGCTAAACTGATGCTCTGCGTTTGGTTTGGGTGTCTTTGCACTGAGCTTCCTAGTGTGTCTGTAATACTCACTTGATCTTTTCTCTGTTGTCTGTAGCACCCTGTTAGCTAGGATGATTGGAAGTTGTCTATGTAGAGCTTCTACTGTTACACTCTTCCTGCTAGGAAGTTGCTGACGGTGAAACGGTGACTCCCAAGCATGTTGGGAGCTCTCAGCTCTTAGAAGATCATGAATAGGAGAACACTGCCCCAAGTTTAAAAAATGTATTTTTTTCCTCTGTCTGTTCTTCTGTAGTCATGTGCTACCATCACATAAATACACAAAGCTTCAGCAAATGACTTCTTACTGTTAGTGACTATAACTCTCTAGCAACCCTAACATATGTAGCATATGTGTATGTCAAACAAAATATTAAGACACTAATTCTGGTATAAGAAACTAAATGTTTGCCATTGTGTTAGTGTTCATATTAAGCAAACTGCCCATTGACTAGAAACAATTTGTTTTTAAGCTTTTTACAGGGCTTTTTAATTGGGGGAAAAAATAATCAATCAGTTGGAAAAAAAAAGAAAAAGGTGTAAGGCTTATTCTTTTGATGTCTTTTCCCTGTGGTACAAAAGATGTTAAGTTGCTTAAAACATGCGTGTACTCACTGATGCTTCAGTAACTTTCATTGAAACATTTCTGATAGAATTGACTTTAGCTTTGTTTAGTACTGACCCTAGAAAGGTTTGAAAAAAATGTCTATTTCCTTGATCACTGAAGTCTCTTGCTGGCATAGACAGACAAGGGGGGTGAAAGTGCAATTCAGTGTTCTACCTACATATTGAAGTACTAAAGTTGAAGTATTTAAGTATTTTATGTTAACCTATTTCCACATTAGTATTGGAAAAGAGAGTTGCCTGAAAGAACCAGGGAAACGTTATTTCACTTATTACCTTATTTTCAAGATCTTTACATGTGTTGAGTAAGAGATTGCACTTTCATTTTGATTTTTCATCAAAATTTGGTTTTAGGAATGCATAATGGAATTTTCAACTGCATTACAGTTTAGCAAGCATATATTTGTAAATCACTTGCGGTTATTTAAATGGTGAGTTAACTAGCCTCTGTTTTCTCAAGGGATATGTCTAACTTTCAAGCTGGAGTACTTCCACTTTCAGCTATTTTTCTTTGGACTGGCTTTGATTTATACAAATGCTAATTACAGGGGCTTTGAATCTGTGTATATACATAGTTTCACAAGGTCATACACATTTTTAATGAACTGGCTGAAATGCTGCTTATGTATTGCTAGATTGTTACCTAAACAGATCTGTCTTCTAAACATTATTTCATTAATAAGTTCAAAAAAGAGAGAAAAAAATAACAGCAATACCTTTGTAAAGCTGATATTTAGTTTCATCTCTTAAAGTTATATCTTTATTTTCTTTGCAGGCATCGGAAGGTGTCACCTTCATTGGACCTGACACACATGCTATTCAGGCTATGGGAGACAAGATTGAAAGCAAATTGTTGGCCAAGAATGCAAAGGTCAACACCATCCCTGGCTTTGATGGAGTAGTCAAGGTGAGAAACTATTTAATTACTGTCTGCCCACTATAGGAACAGCGTCTAAGGTCTGATGCAGAATGTAATTATAATTTCAACTTCTTTTTCTATAAGATGTAATTAAAAATGGGCTACAGATTTTTATGAGCAAGAGAGCTTTGGAGAAGAAGATAAAGCCCTTCATAATAAATGATGTCTTAAGGACTGCTTCTGTAGAGTCTCTAAAAACACTTTGCTTTCAATTTAACATGAAGGCAGGTAAATTTGTTAAATACCAGGTGTGGATTTGACTATCTGCATGCGTTGTTACATTTCTCAGGTCTTTACTACTTGTTGGCCAAGATCTTGACAGCCCTAAGTTAACAGTGAAGTCTGTTATACTGTGTGAAGTTTCCATTTCACGATCTGTACTGATGGTGTAGATTTCCATGTGTTGCAAAACTTGGGGTGAGGGTGGGGGGGAAGGTGGTGGCTCTTTGTCCAAATCTGCAGCTCGTGTTCTTCATGGAGTTTTAGAAAGAATGATTTCTAAGAGTTTTCTAAAAATGTTTTGGTTATTTCTTTATATTTTTTAAGGTGAAGTAAAGTATGTCTTGATTTTTGGTTTATCTTCTGCTATAGTGATTAAGTATTTGACTCTGATAAGATTTCCTGTGTGTCGTCTTATATTGTCTGTGTCAATGTAGGTAAATAAGATTTTTCCTTTAAAACTTTTGTTGTATAAGCCTAAAACTTTGTATTATAAAATGTTGATCTCCTGGGTTGAAAATGTTTACACTTGACATGTCAAGGTAGATTTTTTTTTTTTTTTCCCCCCCCTCAAATAAAATTTGAGTGAAACTTTCAGTTACAGGAAAAAGTGAAAAGTTTGTTTCAACAGCACTTTAGTGTAGTTGAAAGGAAAGCTTTTTGGGTTTTATTTATGACAATTGATATTGACCTCTGATCATCATAAATCTTATTTACGTGATGAAATAGGAAATGTTTAGATAATTTGTAGCAAGTGAATATATTGATGGAATGCAGACTGTATTTTAAGGAGCAACTACCAGGGCAATGGTGTTCAGCATCATGTCAGCTAAGTTGGATTTTAAACTGTTAGGAGCAAAAAAAAACCCAAATCCAACTAAATGAGAAATGTGAATAGAGTTCAAAGGGGCTAAGCTTACACAAAATTATCTGTTTTGATGAGGATGCCTGGAGAACTTGGCTAGTGAGAGCGAACAAGAAAATAATGAAATAGCTGAGGTGAAAATGCACAAGAGAATTCTTCAGTACTTGTGATGGAAATGCCTGGTGTGTGTAGTGCTTGGCAATGGGATATGCTGCAACATGTAAAAGCGCAAGTAGTTGTTTCTCTTCTGGAGGGCTCCATAGGAGTGTTAGGCTGGCATTTGTGGCAAAGCTGAGGTCTGGCAGTGATAAGTTGGACACTTCATTCCTTCAGGTTTGTGTTGCATATTTTAGCAGCCCTTGTATATGTGGTCCTTCAGCATTCATAAGATTTAACAGCAGTCGAGGTATTGTGCATAAGATCCTGTGTTCTGTCTGATATCCTGTATGTTCTTCTAGAAATCCTGAAAATAACTTCTAGAAAAAAACTCTAATTAGGAGATAACTTTGAATTAGTCATCTAAAGCCAACAAAATTTTTTCTAATGCGGAATCAAATACTCAAAATGCCAGTTTTATTGTTGTAACACCTTAAGTTATGTAAGGGTCTTTTATTCTCCTAATACAAGGAAGCAAACCTGATGAAGTAGGATACTGGTTAATTAACAGATAGACATATAACCAGTGAAACAGAGCTCCTTACCTGTATGCAATTGTTTGAGACCTTTAATTGCACTATTTTTTGACAATTATCACAAGTTCCTGACACAAAGTGAAAAAACGTAAGTGATCTAGTTGGCAATTGGCTATATGCAACGATAGTCTTAACACCAAATGAATTGGAATGTAGGACTGAGTTGACAACTCCAGTCCTGAGTATTGAAAGGAACTGTGCAGTAGTTGCTTGATTCTGAAGTGTCCACATCATATCAGTTTCACATACCTCAGCCTTGCACTGGTTCTGGTTACCTGAAGAGTGATGGAAAAAGAACATGAGATTACAAGAACCTTGCAGTGCACCCACCACATAAGAAAAAGGAGAGTCCGCAGAAGTTGCTAGTGTTGTAGTTTCCATCAGAAAGGCGAGATGAAAATTTTAGCTTAACTAGGGCTTTGGTTATCAGTTCTAGGAAATAGAACTTCTGATATTCTCATCCTTACTGTGGATCTAGATATGTGCCTATGTTTATCCTTTGATCTCCTTCTTGTGATAATGTGTCTTCAGCTCGGGAGACAACCCAAGTAATTACGTCACACAGGATTCATGATCTTTGATTAGAGCTTGATGTACTATTTTGCCAATTCAGACTTAAGATGGGAAGGGCAAAGCTGTGCGATACCAGGTGCAATCAGAAGAGCAACACACAAGAATTGGAGACTATATAGAATTTCTGCCATTCTGTGAGAGACCTGTTTTGGTCACAGAGTTATGAAGCATTTGAAATCTTTGAGGGCTCTGTTTCTTGAGAATTAAAATTTTTAAAGGTCCTAGGAAGGAGTTAAGTGTCTGTTAGGTACTTGAGCTACTTAGAGGTGGCTTCCTCTTTATAGTGGAGTCTCATAAAGCTGGAAGAAAACTGCATTCATGCTTCTGACAATGCCAGAAGTTAAAAAAGATCAGTTGCACATATTCTTTGTGGATGAATAGTTAAAGAGAACATAGAGTAACAACTTCTAGTGCTTCGTTATTCAACTCATGACTGCACTGAAAAATCTTTGTTACTTCAAGAATTGTCTTTATCCAGCACTTGTTAAATGGTGCTGCAGATGTGTAGGTCCTTCATGAACAAAGGGTAAGTGTTTTTCCCCCTCTTATTTGTGTTGCTTAGCACTTACACATAGTAGACACTGGAGTCCCTAACCTTTTGTAATAACATCTTGGAGAAGTTGTACGCAGAAAAATTTCCAGTGAGTAGAAATTACATTAGAAGTTTAAGAGAAGGGAAGCCCTTCAATAGTATACTTAAGGGCCTGTGAGGATTGAAAAAGAGGATACTTAGTGTAACAGTCATAACTATATTCTCACGTTGGCAAACACTGTAGCAAATATACAACTGAGAATGGAAAGATGTGGCGTGAGAGTGGAGAGGATAGTTTGACAAAGTAATTTTCTTCTCATCCCTGGTTTGGTTTCTCATTTGGGGCTGGGGCAAGGGTTATCCAGTCTACTACACACGTAAGGAACCTCAGTCTGGTGCTGTCAGCTAAGAGAGCCAATGGAAGCATTCAAAGACAATTAATTTCAAAATCTGTAACTACAATTAGTTTCCTAAAACCCGATTGGGAGAGAGAAGGGTAAATAGTCTTAATCAAAAGAATTAGTGTTAATCCAGTGAGCAATGGCTATAATAAAGTTACAGCTGAGAAGTTGTATTGTGTGTGAATGAGTAAAGAAGAGTAAGTGACAAGAAGTAAGAGGAGGCTTGAGTAATGAGTAGAAGGAGATGCTGTGGTGGAAAACTGGCAGAGGAATTGCAAGAGAAGACAGACTTTTATATTGTTTCACTGCATGCAGCCAGTTTGGTTTTATGGCTGGTAAAACACAACTGGATGTAGACTCAGAAGATAACTTTCTCTGGATGTCTAGTTTCACTGATGTCTGTAAATGTGTTGAAAGTTTTCAGCAAGGCTATGAATTTACTGTATTTAAGTTTCAGGTATCTTTTTTGGGCTGTATTCTTGCATTAGGATATTGACGTTGGTATTAAATGATGACTATTGCTGGAGAGGTTCTTGGAGACTGGAGATTCTCTGAGCCCAACACCCTCAGCTATGAAAACTATTATGTAGTTCTTCATAATTAATACAATGTTTTACAGCTCTCTTAAACAGCTTTATCCTGGCATTCCTGTACATCAGAGTAGTTTTGTTTTTTTTGTCTCCACCTGCTGGTACCTGGCAGAGAGGTGTGTACATGAAATTAGGCAGTTAGAAATTATTTTGCTAAATGAGTATTTAATGTCTTTTTAACTTAATGAAATCAGCCATTTGTAAAAACGCTATGACATTATTTTATAACTCTTAGCGTTTTTATAAACTTGTACCATTACTTGGACATTTTTATTTGCACAATAAAAAGTGGTGCTAAAATTATATATTTCTTTACAATCTGCAGTTTATTTTGGGAAAAGGTAGTGTGGCCAATGTGTTTTTGGAGGAAATGGCAGTAAATCATTGAGGACTTTTGCTTTTAAAAAAATAATTCAAAATGGTTTTAGTACCAGTGTGGTTTTGTATATTTTGCACATATGGACTTAAGTTATGCAGTGCCATAGCATTCAGCTTTTGCCTCCTATGGCCAATGTTGTGTATCTATCGTAAGTTCTTGGCAATAAAAATCTAAAATACTTGTGCTAACTTTTTATGAATATTCAGATGGCTGCTGTATCTATTATATGCAAGTGATATGGATGATACTAAACCATAATTCCTTAGGGAAAAAGATTAAAGGACTTACCAGAGATTTAAATATGTTAGTTGTTTATTAATTTTTTGTTTATTAGTTTTTCCTCTGTAAAGCACAGCGTATTTTTGTTTTCTATTTTGGAAATGCTCTTTGAAGGCTAAAGTATTTGAATATACATTGATTTTTATTATTCTTTTAATCTTAGAATTTTGGTTCTAATATGTCAGAACCGTAAAAGAAACAGATGTTGAAATAGTGTAAATTAATAACTGTGCTGGGCAGATGACTTCAGTCTGTTCGAGCCAGAACTGAGACAATTAGTGCTGCTCATGCGATGCCGCTTATTACTTGAAGTTGTTGTACGCATGTATAAAAATACAGTGGCAGTGAAAAGTTCCCCTATAATGATTTGCAGCTTGTCTTTCTGTGGACCGCAGTGTCTCACTTAGCCACTTGTTTGCAGGTAACTAAGTGAAAAAAAATTACCCTGTTTGCTTCCCCGCCCCCCTCCCCCCCCCCGCCCTTAATTCTATTTTGCAAATATATGAGTGAATTTGCAAGAGAAAAGAAATGTAAAAGTTTCCTTCTCGACTATAATCGTGGCTCTTCATCAGTCATCACTCTTCCTGCATTTTGTTCAAGAGGCTCTAATTGTCTGCATTTGGCAGGTTTAACACTTCCTGACAGAGAGGCTATTAAGGGGAAGTATTCTCGCATAACTGTCACAGGCAGGAACAAAGAACCTTCAAACTCAATGTGTGGAAACCACTAACATTCTTAAATGACCCTTTTCATGCATTTTATCCCTTTAAGCTAAAATTTGGAGGGTGCAGGGTCATGGAGAGCGGCAAGGTGTAATAAAACAGTAAACTCTGAATTTTTTTTTTTTTTTGGGGGGGGGGGAGTAGGAGGGGGAAGGTTTTTTTGCTAGATTTATCTCTTGACTTAAAAACAATTGTTATTTGGAAAAATCTCATTAGCAGATGTGACTGGAGTAAAAAGACTTAAAACTGATGTTGCTTTCAGAACTGCTTTGAACTTAACAAGCACCGATTTGTGGAGCAGACTAGCTAATGAAAGGAAATTAAATTTTCTGACAACTTCCCCTGCCAGCCCCCTTATTCTTCATGGGGCTGTTACTAGGTACTGAAGACTTTTTAAGAGGATTTTGTTTTATTATCGGACATAAATGAACCAGGTATGAACATTTCTGATGTATTTTTTTTTTTTTTTTTAAAGTTCTGACCTGGGTGCTTTTAAAACGGATTGCCTTGAAAGCTTTAAAAATATCAGGTTTCATTTTAATGTTCATAAGTCAGCCCCCATAGTTTCAGACACACTTAGCAGCTGGTGGTTTCCAGACATTACTGCCTTCCATGCCAGAGTTTTAATACATGTCATGGAATAGTATAAATATTAGCAAATTTGGGTGGAATTTTCAAACTTAACCCATGCCACTGTAATCTAACCCTTTTTCTTTTGAGCATGTATAATAGAAATATGTTGTTATCAGTAGAAGAAACTAGAATTAACTACTGCAGGAGAAGAGATTTGGTTGTTAAAAAGTAAGCAATTCAGGTTTTTTTTTTTTTTTTCATTCTCTACATTTCCTATTACTTTTTTTTCTGTACCAGTAGTATGAGTCAACTGAAGCAATAGGTGGCATCAATAAAAGGATTTTTTCCAGTTGTGGTACACTAGTAATGTGCGAACTCTTAAATGGAAACAATTATGTGAATTTTCTCATTTCAGGTACAGTTTAAAATGATACATTTAAGGTTTATTCTGTCTTTAGAATGAAAAACTTTAGAAATTGAAACGCTTGTATTCCTTCTTCAGTAGACAAAAAAAAAAATATTGTCTTTAAAGAAGTTCTGCAAGTTTTCTGGACCTGAATGACTCCCAAACAATAGAGAATCAACTCCCCCTACTGACAACAACCAGGAAAACACAAGAAATACCTGTGAGGACAGAAACAAACTGGCAGTGGACAAACTTTAACGATCTGATTTATGGTCCATTATTGATTGTAAACTTCTAAATTCTAGCATTAAATTCCTACAACTGCAGAAAATAATTTTGCAATCCTGGTTGTGTTTCCTGTCAGCTGATTCCTTGTTGCTTTGAGTTTCTCAGAATACTAATGATGAGGTAGAATTTACATTCCACTTATGGTATTAATTTTGCATTCCTCTGGCTGAAAAGGGTCAGAAGGTTGTAAAATCAAACATTAAATGAATCAGAGGAGACAGTAGTGCAATATATGACTGCCCTCAGGACACAGTGCAATGGCTGATGGGATTAACGTTGGGTCTCATTTCCTGCTTTTACAGGATGCAGATGAAGCTGTCAGAATTGCAAGGGAAATTGGTAAGTTCTTAAATTAGCTATGGTGGGATTTGTGTGCCTCTCAGCAGACATGGTTGACTAAATTGAATGTGTAATAAGTAATCCCTATAGAACAAATAATGTTCTAATAGTTTTTAAGATCCTTGTTGCCTATAGGGCTGGAAGAATCTAAGCATTAACGCCCCATCTCTTAAATCATCACATTTTAGCTTTACAAACTGGACTTCACAGAGCAAGTGCAGCCATGCTTTATGGAATGCATGTAGTATGCAGTAATGAGTAGCTTCCTGAAGGAGTTATTTCAAAGTATATCTGCAATTGGACGTGATAGAAGTTAGACATGGCACGTTTCTCTCTATGTGGAGGCTGACACCAGTGATGTTATGATCTTTGTTCTTCATTGCTGTGTGGACTGCAATTAGCCAGGATATCATCCAGATGACCAGCCTTTTTTCTGTGTTTTCTGGAGTAAAGTCACTATTCAGCTTCTGGATATCTTACAGAATGGTGAAAAGAGCAACCAGCAAACTCTGGGACTCATTTTGATGAAGGTTAAGTGTAATATGTGTTTAATGAGTTTTGGCTTTTATTTACTAAAGCTTAATATTAGGGAAAATATTTAACCATATGCTTGAAATTACACATGCTCTTAAATGCTTTCTAGGAGAAGACTCTGATGCAATAAGAGATTTTTTAGAATTTGGTGACTGGGTTTTTTTTGTTTGTGGGTTTTTTTGGGTTTTTTTTTGTTGTTTTTTTTTTTTTCCATTTTAAGAGACAGTAGCCATGAGAAGCTATTTGTGTTTGTCACAGCTGCATAATTCAAAGGATGGATCTACATTTGAAGCTTCTCTTGCTGATCAGGCTACAAATACATCTCACCCGTGTCAAAAGCTGTGGCTGTGCATTATGTGCCAAATAGAAATTGGGACTTGCACTGCTGCAGATGACTTTTCGTCATCTGGTGTTAGTGTAACACATCAGGTGTTAGTGTAATACCTTTCTAGTTTGACTTTTAAGTTGGGATTCTTACCCTGCACTGGTTAACTACCCTGAAACCCCTCAGTGTAGGCTTGGCTGGCTTTTAGGCTGACACAATTGAAGTCAGCATTTCTTTGGGTCAGCCTTTATGTCCCTGCTGGGAAATCAAGTGATTACTGATTGCTGTCATGGGAGCAGAAACAAAAGGAAGAGGTTGTCAACCAAATTGGAACAATTGGAGAACTGTAAATAAAATTGGGTTTAGTCCTTAAAAAAGATGTACAAGTATTATGACTTTCTTTCATTTCGGTTTCATTTCTGTAGTCTTGCTCTTGTTTTTTAAAGATTTTCTGCAAATATTTTTAAAGCAATTTTTGATTAATGTTAAGTCATAAGGTATTCAGTGATTTCCTAGATACCCTTTAAAATATATTCTTGCATAATTTTCTTTGGAGTTCTTCTGGTCTGCTGCTGCTGATTCCCGTACTTGATATCAGTAGCACTTTGGAAGTCATTATATCAAGGGAGTCTTGAATCTGTAGATAGTAAAGTCAATTCCAGAAAGCTGGGTGGTGCTTTATCTAGATGACAAATTCTCAAACTATTTTTTATCATCAAAAAAGATTTATGCTATGATGCCATGCTATTTCCCCATCCATATTTCGACCAGTGGATAGTTTGGTTGAGCCTTCTGTCTAATCATGACCTCTGATCAGAATAAAACCCCATGATTGGTAATTTCAAACGATCTAAAATAGGATTAAATTGAAGTCTATATGTATAATGCATTTGTCCTCATATAGGAGGTGCTTGATGTGCAATTGAATACTTTCAGATTATTTTAAATTTTTGCTTATCCCTAGCCTCAGTCTTCTGAGAATGCTTAAGTAATTATTAAAAAAAAAAAAAAAAAATCATTGTCAGTCAGTGCTTAAAACTGTAAAATATTGTGTAATGTTCTCTTGCTGCCTGTTTTTTCCTGCTTCTCTCTGCTGTGTTCTGGCCAAAGACCCAGTAGTAGTGGAGCATGACACTTCAGAGTTGAGACACTGCCTTTACCTGTTGCAGTGACTGTCATTTATAGATTCAAATTTGTAAGTATGGGAGTAAAACCTACCTTTTACCCCTCATTTGAGAGGTGTTTTCCCCAGTTGTCAAGAGAGAATGTGACAGAGATATTAGGCTAAATGAAGTATTGGAAGAAGTTCAGGCACAAATTGCTATATAGACTCCTTTCTGTGGTCTCTCTTCTATATTTCTCTGTGTGGGCTGTTCTCTTGTGATCGTTTCTGTAGTGCTTAATCACATTGGCTCGTTTCCCATGCTACTTTTAAGTCCGTTTGTAAGTTGTAGGTTAAGAACTACTGGTGGCTTGATTTCTGAAGCATCAATGAAACTCCAGAAAGTTTTGCTCTTCAGTTTCTTTGAAATAATTGAAATATGATGTGCAGGCAGTTAAACTAAATGAAAGTCTATAGAAAACTGAAGAGGTGAAAAATGTGTTTTTGTCATGTTTCATTTGACATGGGTTTAGTACTAGCTTTTCAATAATGGGTATTGAAAAGAATCTAGTATTGCCAGGTGCAATATTGCTCATACTAATATTTCACAATGCATTCTGTGGTCTACTACCTGCAACTTTGTCAAAATGGTTAAATGACATCTAAAACCACGGTGGCAGAGGGAACTAACAACTGTGGAACATCAGAAGTTTGTTTACTCTTTCTTCTATTCAATTTCTCAGAACAGTAACCACCCTGGAAACAAAGCAATCCTAACTTAATAGTACCTATTTAACAGTAAAAGTTTGCCTGACGATCTTCAAATTTGACAACTTTTTACCTTCCTGCCTCTTAAGATCTCTTGACCTATCCTTCAGATGTGTCATGAGAATGTAAAACTGTAGAACAAGTGTAGTTTTTAGTCTTACATGCAATTTTATTTTCACGTAAATTAGTGTCTAATATGAGGGAAGGGTTGAAAACATAGCACCTTCCAAAAATATGCCTGTTTTGTGAGACTCTTCATTGCTGCTGTTGTGGGTCCTTATAAACACTACTAGAAATTGTTTACATGCCTCTCCCATCCCACAACTAATTTAACCAATCTATGTGGGCATACTTCAGCAGTTTTGATTGCTACTGAATGGTGCAAAAGTGGGTAGGAGAACGATGAGTAATGCATCCTGATCCCAGCATCCTGTATACAATATGTATGCAGAACTTAGAATTCTACAAAGCCTTCCTTGTCTGAGCACACATCAGTCATTGGTATTGGCCTAAGACCTGCTGTTTAGCATAGTTCAGTGCCCCAGAGAACAAGTAGTGTGTAAAGGCACATTTGAGAAGAAGTTCAAGTCCTCTTATTTTCAGGGGCTTGGATAATCATCATCTGAACTTGTAGAGGTCTGTTGCAGAAAATTTTTTCTTCTCAATGTAAAAAAATCTGTATCTTTTCAAAACAGACCTTACTTCGATTTCAATTTTTAAACTATGTTGTACCCCTCTGAAATCTTTAACTGCCTTGCATACAAGTGTGGTCGACATGTAATCAGTATACATAAAAAGCGGGAGAGGGCGGGGAAGCAGTGTTCTATGCTTGGTGAGTGATAGCAGCAACCCATGTGTCCTATCTGAGAGTTTAACCATGTGATTTGTGATGTATGAACTTTTATATTCTGTAGCATGTAAAGACTCACCAAGCCTCACTGCCAGCATGCCTATTTTGCTGTTGAAATGAAAGAACAGTAAATTAGGACTAGACTCTGCTTATGGAATTAAAATCATCAAGCCATTCAAGAGACTGATATTGTTAGACTGAAATTGTTAGCATAATTGATTATGATTTTTTTCAAGTACATGTAATGTGAAATAAGATAGATTAGATGATGGAAATTGCTATAGTGAGTTTGCCATAGAGGTGTAACTTCACTCCTGTCACCTGGTTAAATCTCATTTATTGCATGAAAATCATACAAGATGTGCTTTTTGCTTTATTTCAAGATAGTGATTTGTCTGGGAGCCTGGCAGTTGCCAGGGATGAGGAAAAGCAGCTACGGCATAGATAAATTGTACTTAGGTAGATCTTGCATATACTGCCTTTCATGAGAATGAGTTGAACTTCGCTGTTTACTGCATGCAACCTAGAGTTGTTTTGCGCATGCCTTTTTATCTCTGGGACTGTAGAGGCCTTGAATATACTTAGTATGGTTCTGGGTCAAACTCATTACTCTGACTTATCCCATAGCCCCCTGTGGACAACATCAGATATTTAATAGGAAAATGTAAGAGACATTCTAGTAAGCTTATTTGCATGGCTCTGTTTCGTCTTACCCTTATACCTAGTAACTAGAGATTCATTTGGACTCTAAAGCATAAAGATTTATGGCCTTTTGGTCATTCCTGCCTAGAGGAACTTGATTTGTGCTCTCACATATGCTTATCTATTACCTGTCTGCAGCTTCTGCCACATGAATGCTCTCTAGCGTGGAGTTCCACAGTCTACTAACATGTTATGTTGGAAACTATTTTACTGATTCTTGCTGTTTCTTTCTAATTTAATGTTCTCTTATACTGTTGCTGCTTTCCTGCCTTCCAATCAAGACTTCTGTTTCTTATGCTTGTGTCATGCCTCTCTTTTCCGGTGTCCACTTCAGCCTTTTTAAGTGAAAAGTTTTCCAGATCTTACTGGTTTTAATTATCTTCTCCTGAACTTCCTTTCAGTCAAATGCCTTTGAGGAGGAGGTGAGCGTACTGTATCACTGTTGCTTGGCAGAGCCAAGAGTAGGTCTACATTCCAGAAATAAATTGTAAACATTAATTATACATATGATAGCAGATGTGACCATTTCTATTGGGGACCATATTCAAATGTCCTTTTCTGTTCCCAGATAAAAGCCTTTTATAGAATGTATCTTCAGTTTGCAAGGACTGATGGACTCTTCATGTCACAGACAGTATCAGCTGATCTGATATTTGGCTTAACATTATGATTTTCATTAAACATACTGGAGACCAAAGACTTGAAGAATTTTCCGCTGTCCTAGAAATGTCAAAAACTTTCTAATCAATTCCTTAATTTTCAAATTTCTGTACGGTCATGTGAGAGAAAGCTGAAGTTCACTGGTATGGATAAGAAACTGTTTTATGAAGTTGCTGTGAATTAAAATGTTGTACAAGATAAACAATCATCACTAAATCTACTTTTAAGTTGCATACTTTGTTACTGTACTTTTTTAGCTTTCTGAAAACTAAGGTATTGACTCATACTTACATTGAGGCATCTTGTTCTGAGAGCAAAGTATTACTAGTTATGCACAATACTGTCAGATTTATACTGTTCATTTTTTCTTACTGCTTGTCAGTTTGAGGAAAATCCTTTTTAATTGTTTTTAAAAAAAAGTATAATCTTTTTTCTGTGATAATTATTATTACACAATATCTGAACGACACCTCTTTTGATGTGCCCTTATTTAAAATGTACTGCACTGGAAGTATTGATATATTATACAGATTTATCTCTTGACTAATAGGTACGAAGATCTCCTACTTTCTTTTGCTAGTAATCTTTTAAATAATTTTACCACAGCTATAGCTTATTTCATCAGTTATAAAGGAACAAAATTTTGTTCCTGAAGAAATGTGAGCTTAAAAAGGTCAAATGCCTTTATTCATAAATCACTTTGTTACTTGGGAATAATTCATTCAGTGCCTTTTTTTTTTTTTGTCTAAATGAAATGGAGAAGACAACCTTTCTTGCCTTTCAGAAATCACTGCACTGACAGTTAAGTCTTGAAAAGAAAAATCTCTCCTCTCCTCTCTCTCCAAATAAAGTGTTTTAGTAAACGAAGTTATTGTCTACTGGCATTATTGGACATGTGGTCAGTTGTCATGTTCTTCTGACCAACTGAACAAAGTTTGAACTTCTGTCTAATTGTTCCCCGCTGTTAGGCTACCCTGTCATGATCAAGGCCTCAGCAGGTGGTGGTGGGAAAGGCATGAGAATCGCTTGGGATGATGAAGAGACCAGGTGAGATGCTGTCCAAAAGCTTCACTTGATGAATGCTGCAGTTACTAAAGTCCCATTAAGCCACTGTGAGCTGACAGTTGAGCAGATATGAAATGTTAAACAGAAATTGGATATTACTTGATTTTCTCCCTTTTGTATAGTGAGCAGTATACTTCGTGAGTTTGCATGTTTCTCTTTTTAAATTAATATTTGTATAAACCTTACAAAACATGATCCACTAGTTTGAGTAAAAAACCCAGCACTTATAACTGCCTTTAGTCCAATGATAGACTGTAAATAACGTTTGCTATGTGCCTTTCAGAATGCTGCTGTATTAATTGTCTCTGTGTTAGATAGAATACTTATTGTCCCTGATTCTCAAATATTAATACATCCCATTAGTTCTGTTAAAGTTGATGGGAACACATACAGTGTAACAGTGTAACTGAACGTGCTCTAATAGGTTGCATACTTCTGTGTTTAAAATATTTGTCTCGGCAAACTATTGTGCTTTTGCCTGTTTGAAAAAATGTTTGTTTAAACATACGGACATTTTCACGTCTCTTAATGATCGTCTGAATCCTGAACACTTCAGGATGCTTTGTTATTGACTTGGGAAGATTTACAATCCGTTGTCTGCCGATATTCTGGCAGAGAGGAGCCTGGTTTCAACCCCACATGCCGCTGATGTTACAGAAAAATGGGTTTTAGGATTTTTCAGACTTGTAACAAAAAGCCTATTTGATCGAAAATCAGATAATTTCTAAATGGTTTCCTTTCCACATGGAGAGAGCAGCACATATGCTGGAATCAACTCAAAGTACAACTCAAATTTTGATTAGTTTAGTCACCTGCAAGATTTCTGTCTTATTTTTGTGTTCCCTATTAAATTTTTTTTTGTCAAAACCTAAAAACTGGAAAAAAAGAACAATGAATGGCTAGCAGTTTAAAATTTAGATTTAAAGAAAGTATGAGGTGACTTTTTTGGACCTTGCTTCCTCTAGTCTATTAATATTCAAATCTAAATAGAAAAATAATATTTTGCACATTACAGTGAAGATCTAAAATAACCTGCTTTCTTACAAGAATGCTTTGTTCCCACTGCTTTAGAGTCCAGAATTACTGCCTTGATCTTGTTCAGGCAGCAGTTGCATCTATTGGACTTGAAAGGAAGGCATTCATTTCTTGCTTTGCTCAGAAAGGAGCTCAATTAGAGGAACTGTCTAAAAATTGAAAACTGGATCTAAAATAATGTTTGCTGATTTGTTTCAGAGAAAAGTTGTCGTTATTGTTTAGAATGTCACCTGATAGAGCTGATTGGTATGAACAGAAGCCGGCTAGACATATTTTTTTTGTACTTTTGCGTAGAAAATTAATTTAATGACATTACTTTGACCCAGTGATATTTAGTGATATTAGTTTGAGATGCTTGCCTTGTTTGTGGAAAGCCTTTGAAATACCATCCAACTCCTTATTTGGATCCTTTTGGTTAGTTATGCAAGCCTTGTCTTTACAGTCTAATTTTATGGAGTAATGTCTAAAAAAGTGCTAAAAGGAAGAACAGCTAGACTGAGTCACAGATCAACACTAGTCACTGTTCCTATATAAAGGAGAAATTCTTACTGTAACCTTTACAGGTAAGCAGCAATAAAAGCAAAATTAAGTTGGTCAAGTACTTGTTGCTGGAAGAGAAAAGTGAGGTTAAGAGAACTGAAAAAAGAAACAGATTTATTTGACATTTACAAATGAAATAGAGCATTTGGGTTTCTCTTATAGTCTATCTTGAGGAAATATCTATGGAGTTGTAAAAGATGTGTTGTACGTGTCCATTAATTGCATTATGGAACTAAGATTGTTTCTTTTTATGTGTCTGAAGAAGAACATCCCACAGTGTTTTGAAGGTGACTCAACTTGTTGCTGACAAAACAACTTATCTGTCAGTTTTAATATCTCATGAAAAGTTATTGACCTCATATATCATCTTACTGCATCCAAATTCATGTCATCCTAATTTTCAGCTGTTGGCAGACTGAGAAGCTAGTATCTGAGTGGCCTTTTGTATTTCAGGGTTCATACATACAAGACTCAGGATTTGGTATTGGGACCACCCCTGTTTAACATCTTTATTGGTGACATACACAGTGGGATAGAGTGCACCCTCAGCAAGTTTGCCGACAACACCAAGCTGTGTGGTGTGGTTGATATGCTGGAGGGAAGGGAAGCCACCCAGAGGGACCTTGACAGGGTGGAGAGGTGGGCCCATGTGAACCTCATGAAGTTCAATCAGGCCAAGTGCAAGGTCCTGCATGTGGGTCAGGGCAATCCCAGGCCCAAATACAGGCTGAGTGGAGAATGACTTGAAAGTAGCCCTTGTTTTAGACTCCATGGATTTGCAGATAAAAGTAAGTTTCCCTAGCTAATAATTTCAACTGCAAACCTGATAACCTCTAAGTTGGAAACTTGTACTGAATTATCTTCAAACAATTCCCTTTTGAGAAATTTGGAGCTTTGTGCTAATTCCCGGCCCCTCCCAGTTGTCTCAAGTTGTGTAACTTTTCCTAGGTATTGAAATCTTGCATGCTTAATGAGTATCTGTTTTGAAAGCTTTCAACAAGTCAGCTCCCAGCAGCAGATGCTTAGAGATGGAAGGTTTTGTCTTTTGACTTACAATAACAGGAAAATACAGATTGTCCTGTTACTTAAATTCTTTCTTGGTCCTTATGCCAATTTTGTAAACTTAAGTCAAATATCTGTTCTCAAATTCCAAAGCCCCCTTATAATTTCCCTTCTGTGGTTCTATGGTACCATGCTGTGTTTACTTCGTGTTCCACTGTTGTTGCTATTCATTGGGATGGTATGACAAGATATACGGGATAACTACTACCAAATTTTTTTTTTGTAGCCTGCAATAATTTTCTACAGTTTCCCCTTCAGGGAAAGGGGAACTGTATATCTGTTGAAGTTTTTTTTTTTCCTGATGTTACAGTCTTCCAGTGGCTCTGAAGGAATGAATAGTGGAACTGGAAGAAGTTGAAGTCGAATAATATGTTGCAAATTACTCTAAATCCCTGACCTCACGAGGCAAAGGAAATCTGAAGTATGCAGTATGAGAGGACAATACTTCAAAAAAACTGATCAGCATTCCCTATTACAGGCTTGCACACTGAATTTTATTACCTTCCCAAAGCAGTGCATTTGCCCTGTCAGACTACTATGCAGAAACAAGTGTAGAGTTTTGGCATCCTTTGTCCTGCACAGAGATGTGCTGTAGTAGTGCTCAGGTAAGAGGAAGAAGTCAATTGGATGAGTGAAGAACAGTGTCTCTTAAAAAAAACTGTGTGTGGTTTTTTTTTTTTTTTTTTTAAAAAAAAAACAGATTTCCATGCCAGCTACATGCCTAAACATGTAAAATGCTGTGACTAGATAATTTTTTTTTTTAAATTGGAGTCAAACTGAAGCAATGGATATTGGTTTTGTGTGTAAAATGAAACAGCATTTAAGTATTTATTGGTTACTTAACCTACCAGTCATGGTTTTAGAGGGATTCTACTGTATTAATGGTTGTCAAACATCTGTTTTTAACTAGATGGCCTTCCTAATTCTGACCTTGACAAGGTCACAATGACACAAGCTACCTCTCTTAGCATCCCATCTTGTCTTATTGAATAGTATGGGTTGATTTCTCAAGAGATCCTTAATGCGATCCTCTTCTGCTATTGGTAATTCCTCTTTTTCAGCCCATCTGATGTCTGTGTTAAGTTGAGAAGTTGTCCCCAACATTCATCAGAAAGTCACAGCTTGCTTGTGGTCTTCTGTGTTACTTTTCCAACAAATCTCAGAGAGGTTAGTTTTCTGTTTAAAAAAAACAAACCAACAGACACCATCCCCAAAACATATGAATGAACAAACCCTCCAAAACTGCCAAACTACTGATGAACTGAAAAACACCCTTCTCCCTCCCAAACAACCCACAGCCCAAGAAAAAACCCAAACCAAAACCACACAAGCACTCAACATCTCTGAGACTGAGTTGCTTGAAGAAGAATTTATCCACTTTGTCAGCATGAGCAGGTGAACTGTTAACAAATTTGCACTGTGGTATTCCCTTACTGGCCTCTTACTTTCCAGCTCTCACCCTCTTGCCCTTTCCCAAGAAGAGTTCATATATTTGACCTGCCCCTTCTCAAAAAGGGCAGATCCCTGTCCAACCTGGCCTTGAATGTTTCCAGGGATGAGGCTTCTACCACCTCTCAGGTCAACCTGTTCCAGTGTTCCACCACCCTCAGTGTAAGATATTTCCTCCTTATACCTAGTCTAAATCTATCCTCTTTTTAGTTTAAAACTGTGACCCCTCATCCTATTGCAAAAGGCCTTGCTAAAATGTTTGTCCCCAACTTTCTTATAAGCCCTCTTTAAGTATTGAAAGGCCATAGTAAGATCTCCCCAGAGCCTTCTCTTTTCCAGGCTGAATAGCCCCAACTCTCAGCCTGTCCTCATAGGAGGGGTGCTCCAGCCCTCTGATCATCTTCATGGCCCTCCTCTGGACTCAATCCAACAGGTCCATGTCCTTCTTCTCTTGAGGGCTCCAGAGCTGGATGCAGTACTCCAGGTGGGGTGTGACCAGAGCAGAAGGGGAGAATCACCTCCCTCGACCTGCTGGCCGTGATCCTTTTGACACAGCCCAGGATGTGTCTGGCTTTCTGGGCTGCAAGCACACACTGCCAGCTCATGTTGAGTTTCTCATCCACCAGGACCCCCAAGTCCTTCTCTTTGGGGTTACTTTCAAGTCATTCTCCACTCAGCCTGTATTTGGGCCTGGGATTGCCCTGACCCACATGCAGGACCTTGCACTTGGCCTGATTGAACTTCATGAGGTTCACATGGGCCCACCTCTCCACCCTGTCAAGGTCCCTCTGGATGGCTTCCCTTCCCTCCAGCATATCAACCACACCACACAGCTTGGTGTCATCAGTTAGGCTGTAGACAGCATGCTGCTTGTACAGTAAACTATCTGGGCCAAGACAAGGGCTTACTACCCTTAGATCTCCCTGTCCAAAGTTCCTCTGCACTCCTCTTCTGGGATTAGCGTGAGCAGGAAAGTTTTAAACTTGGTCTCACATATAAGTGCAGTTGTGTTGCGTGGGTAGTGTCTTCTGTGCAGTCAGGCTCTGTAGGGCTGCTGCTTGGTGAAAGGATAACACTTCAAATGCAAATTTTCTTCTAGCATGAACAGTGCTTTTTTTTTTTTTTTAATTTTAAATATTTATAGATTCTCAGATCCATCTCTCGTTCCTGTGGTCTCTTTAAGGAAGATGAAGTGTGTTTATGGTAATTTTTATCACTAACCAAATGCAACTACACACATTTGTAAGATACAAACAAGGTCAGAATACCTGAGATAGTCATTCTTGTTGTATATAATTTAAAAATGATTTACAGATGTATGGATTAGATAATTAAGCACCTGATTTTTTTTTTTAACAAGTATTGCAGTTGAGGTTTCTAATTAGCACATACTTCAATGAAGGAAAAAGTCAATTGTACATAAAACTGATAAAATGTTTACAAAAGGAAACGGAGCCTTTGATATACGAGTTAAAATAACTTTACATCTGTTTCAGTAAGCTCAAATACTGTATATTGCTGTTTGTTACCTCACTTTGTGTTTTTGAGCATATCGGGTACTGCACAGAATCAGAAATTTTGGTGTCCCTTTTTCTCTTTACTAAGTAATCAAACATAAATAGAAATTTAGGAAAGATTGTACGTTGAATGCAATCTTTCAAAATTATAACGTATGTTATTCCGAAATTTTAAAAGAAGATTAAAAAATACCTTTAAACATACACATCTCTATACAGTAGACTTAGCTATCTCACATTTCTATTGTCTGAGTTCTGTTTGTGGAATTGAACTATTTTTGAAAGATAGAAAGTATGGAAGCTTCAACTCAGTTGTGCTGTAGTTCTTGTTCGGAGCCCAAATATCAGGGCTTGCTGCTTTTCAGTAGTGAATCCCACAGAAATTTACCCCAAGCTTTCCATGTGCATTGACATAAATGGGACTACTAAGCCTCTAGACAACTTCTGTAGAGCCTTTAGGTCCCTGCATTGTGGTACATTTCACCCTGAGAAAGCTGTACATGAAATTTGTTCATCAGCAGCTACGCTCCATAGGAGTAATCTTTTTGCTGTGAAAAGTAAAGTCAATAAATACAGTATCCTGCAGTCTGTATTTGTTTGAGTAATTGCATACATAGAAGAGAAAACAGAGAAGTATGCAGAATGAGCAGTAGTAGAGCTAGTATGCTCTGTGAAGTGACGTACTACCTCTTCAGATTGTGTGTTCAGTCACTGAATTAACAAGGTCCGCAATACTATATCCACAATTCTTTCATCTAATGAATGTGCAACTACCCTCTGCTATTCTTAGTATTAATAGGGCTATGTACCTTAAATAGTGGCGAGCTTCACCTTTCCTTATATATAACAAGTACTTTGTAATTAATGGTTTTTAAAATTTGCTTTATTATTTTGCAGAAGAAAATTCATACAAGTAGTTGTCGTAAATGCTCAGGCTTTTTAAAGATTCTGAAATTCTCTGTGCTTTGAGAATGTAATTCTTTTTGTCTTTGTGAGGAAAAAAAAGAGGAATACTCATTAAAGAATCAAATGCAAAGGGTAAAACTTGTTTTTCAGACGTGTGTTGATTGATGAAAACTGTCAGATGACTGGAATGAATGTGTTCCTTCTCCTTGTATACTTTAGAATTTGACTTAGCTTTTAAAATACAGATTATTCTTTTTGTTTTCATTATTTAAGGGAAGGTTTTCGGTTTTCCTCTCAAGAAGCTGCTTCAAGTTTTGGTGATGATCGCTTGCTGATAGAAAAGTTCATTGATAACCCTCGCCATATAGAAATCCAGGTTTGTATTATTGTTATTTATTATTTAGTTAATAAGATTTGAACTCCTAAACTAATCAAAGTTCAAAACGTTTTAAACACTGCACTAAAAAAGATCTAGAGGTCTTGTGTTTTCCTGTGTCTTGGGCCATTGCTCAAACTATCTGGCTATCATGCACAATACAGCCTTCCTGTTTTTATTCTCTAGCATTTCTTTAGCAGGAAGACAATGAACCGTGCTCAATTCATTGGAGAGGGGAAAAAAAAAAAATGTTGTAGACATCTGTCCTGAGGGCTGGAGCTTGAACTCTGGATCCTGAATGCAGGGCATGAGCGCATCAGATGATGTAGGAGTTCAAGCACTGCTATGCTTAACATTTTTCTTGCAAGCTCTAGGTGGTTTTGTCAGTATTTTGGATTCTGTTCTGAAGTATCTAATACTCGCTGGGAACTGAGAAGGATTTGTGTCCCATTTTGAGCAGTCTGTGGTTCAGAATCAGGTGTGTTCTCCTTAACTTCTGGATTGTGATCATTTATATCTTTTATTGGATCTAGTGTTAAGCCAGATGTGCTAATACGAAAGAATACTTTTTTTTTCCAACAGACTCTTTTACAAAGTTATGTTTTTAAAATTTGTGATGTGTTTGATCTTATGTAGGCAAATAAATTGGGTTTGTCAATAGCCTTGAAATAATCGTTCCTGACAAGAAATCTATAGAGTATATCAGTTTCCTCAACAGAACATTGATTTATTTTTGTCCAAAACATAAACTCTTTCTTAGTTGTGGCATGTTTTTTTTTTTTTTACAGTGAGAGCCTGAAGTATTTTGATAGTAGCTCAATAATGGAATGAACCAACAACAGTAAATTTGATAGTGCAGAATAATTTCTGAGGGAAATATGTAATGTTTTTTATTCCATCTGATAAGTGCCCACTCAAAACTGATACTTCCTATGTTTTTATTTATTTTAGATTTCCCTGTAAAACTTGTCTGTGCACAGGCTAACTCATTTCATACGTGAAATGAAGGAACAGTCTGTAAAAAAAATGAAATTTAAACCCCAACCTGTTCTCTTTTGAAGGGTTGTGGAAAGGTATATAGTGAACACGTGGTTTCAGCATTACAATCTTAGGTTAAAATATAGATCAGATTGCTAGAGCGTCTTCCTGTATTCTCTTGCTATGGCTAAGAATTTTTGGCTACCTATGTCTTTGTTTTTTTTCTTTTTTTCTTTTTTTTTTTTTTTTTTTTTTTTTTTTTTTTTTTAA
>WHYT01014644.1:13620-55795 GCA_009806455.1 Tetrax tetrax
TGCTAATAGGTAAGAAAAATAATGATTTATCTAATGAGTGTGAGCTTTTTGTTATTATTCAGTTCTGCATTCTTTAAACAGAACAGTCCTAGGAAGAAGAATATCATGACGGATTACAGAAAGTCTTGTCTTGGCACAGAAAGCTCACAGAAAGAGAAGCCCCAGCGCTAGACTTACACTTTCATGCTGTCCTTACAGCAAGCAGCATCTAGAGGTCTCAACACGATCGTAGAGAGCCCACCGTGCTGGGCTCTGCGTACGCACAGAATACAGCCTTTGGCTTCGACAAGTTGTGACCTAAAATGACTGGTATTAACAGTTTCATCCCATAAAGTTCTGGAAAGTGATTATTTATACCAGATACAAAAAAAAAGCAGATAATTGCTGTGAATTTCAGAAATAGCTTGTTGTGGTTTTGTTTGGTGAGGGGGGCCTAAGGTGGCAACTTCTGTAGGAAACTGCTGGAAGTTGCTCCCCTTCGTTCAGTGGACTCGACCGCTGCTGGCCAGGGCTGAGTTGATTGGGAGCAGAATGTTTCATGATAACGCCTCCACGATAACGTATTTAAGAAGGGGAAAAACAGAAAAAAAAGAGAAGAGAAGACGTGAAGAAGCTGAGTGGGGGCAGAGGCACGAGCCTTGTGGGCCTTGCAGGCCTCACCCTCTGGCCAGGCAGCCAACTGGGCCCAATTCAGCCCGGCCCGGCTGCAAGAAGTGGAGAGGAGATGAGATGTGAAGAGACCCTGAGAGGCGTCTGCCAGCCTGGTGTGAAGAACTTTTCTTGTGAGAGAAACAGCTGCAGACGCCAAGGTCAGTGCAGAAGGAGGGGGAGCAGTAATGCTGCTCCTGGCCAAGATTCCCCTGCAGCCCGTGGTGCAGCCCATGGTGGAGCAGGTTGTCCCCCCGCAGCCCATGGAGCCCACGGAGGAGCAGAGATCCACCTGCAGCCCGTGGAGCCCACGGAGGAGCAGAGATCCCCCTGCAGCCCATGGAGCCCACGGAGGAGCAGAGATCCCCCTGCAGCCCATGGAGGACCCCACACCGGGGAGGTGGAGGCCTGAAGGAGGCTGTGGCCCGTGGAGGGCCCGCTGGGACAGCCGTTCTGGAGGGGCTGCACCCGTGGAAGAGATGACCCACGCTGGAGCAGTTTCACGGAGGGCTATGGCCCGTGGGAGGGACCCCATGCTGGAGCAGGGGAGGGATGTAGTGGCATAAAACATCGTGTGATGAACTGACCGCGACCCCCATTCCCTCTTCCCCCTGTGCCGCTCGGGGGGGGGAAGGTGGTAGAGATGGTGGTAGAGAGGGAAGTGGGAGGGGTGGTGGGGAGGTTATCTTGTTTCTCTGTCTCATTATCCTGCTAGTTTTAGTAATAAATGAACAGTTTTCCCCAAGTCAAGTCTGTTTTTGCCCGTGACAGTAACTTTAAGGATTTCTCCCTGTCCTTATCTCAAACCTGGAGCTGTTTTTCTTATATTATCTCCCCCTGTTCTCTCGAAGGGTGGGGGGAGCGAGAGAGAGACTGCGAGGTCTGGTCCCGATCAGGGCTGAACTACGACATAGCTAAACACTCTCATTATTGAACTTCATTTGCTATCTGTAAAAAAGCAAGGTAACTCTCAGAGGAACAAATTCAAGCTCCTCACATACATGACCAGTTCTAAATTACTTGTCACCGTTCAGGAAAATGGCACACATATTGTGGGCTGCTCAAAGAAAACACTCTCAGCAATACCCAAAAGTGATCAGCAAAAAACAGATGCTAGGCTGGAGGTCAGAGAAGAACAGGAATCAGATTCAGCTGCCTGTATAAGCTGGAATATTCACCCTGGAAATACGGCAATCGGTTCTGTTCCTGTCCCTACTCACTTACCCTCAGCCACTAAAAATCAAATGTAGAAACAACAAAGCTCCACAGAAGAGTGACGAGGAACTTTATTAAAGGCAAGGGAAGGCTTGCCATCTGAGAAGAGATAAGAGGAAGACTGTTTAGTCCAGAAAGGAGATAAACAAGCAGCACACTGATAGCGGTATATACAGGGAATGATCCCAGGAAGGTAAACGCAATGTTCTTTCTTATTCTTTCTCCTGATACTCAGGCAAAAGGGACGGCCAACTTTTTAAACACATTTTAGCATATAAAATGAAACTAGGTATAATTAGTTCTTCCCACGTACCCTGAAGACCTGAGCAGGATTTAGAAGGAATTACATATTTATGTGAATAATAAGAATGCCCACAGCTGCAATAGCAGGATTTTTAAAAAGTTAGGGTAGGAGATAAGAGCTTTTGCCCACAGCCATATGACTGCTAGCCATGTGTGAACCAGTCACAGACTGGAGAGGACAGGTAGAAAGAACAAACACCATCACCACCACCAATTTGGTCTTATAGATCCTCCCCCACGCTGGTGCTACTGGAGCCAGCAAAAATTGCATCAGCCTGCACAGTAAGCGACAATGCCGTCTTTTTATGTCTTTATTGAACACACCTGGGCACTTACAGAGACTTCCAATCCCACGACAATGGCTTTGATACTGTGAGTAGACAATGTTGTAACTCAGGATGAGATCCTGCTTCCCACCTTCACGAGCAGGGAGGCAGAATACAGAAGCATCTCAACTGGTCCTGGAGAAATGCAGGAGATTACCAGAACTAGAGAAGAATTCCCACTCTTAAAATGTGGGTTTAAGCACCAGACAGTGCTGCGTCAGGTCAGATTGACGAGGCTCCTTTCGCAAATGTTGACTTCAGTTATTTTGACCTTGACAGATACAAAAATTTTATCTGGAGTCTGCTGTGAGGAGTTCCCCCTCCCACAGATCTCTTATATTTTTCTTTATTATTACAGGAAAAAAAAATAGAGAGAGAACATAAAGATACAAAAAGCACCTGAGCTCCCCGAGAACATAAAATAACTCATTAGGTGCTCGATCCTTCGAGGGACCAGAGTCCAGCGAGCACTCTGGACAGACATCCCAGCATCACATCTTGCTGCATGCAATCTGTCACACAACTGGGATTTGCCTACAGCTGATGAGAAGAGGAAGCTTGCATATTATGCATGTCTAAGAGGGAACACAGCCTGCTCTAATGCAAAATAAGAAGGATTTTGTGTAGCAAGCATAAAATGGCTGCTCTTGCATTTTATGAAGACATACAGCAATGACCCTGAGCCAAACCACTTGAAGACAATAAAAAGATCTTGCCTGTGTCTGAATTCTAAAGTGAACTTTACTCTGCAAAGTGCCTGCACTCACAGATCTCAAAGCATTTCACCAGCACGAGCAGCAAAGATCCTAAAAAAACCACTCCCTCCCAACATCTCAAAGCACTTAAAGAAGTTGAACCTCTCGCTGCAAGATGCTGACTAATGAACACCTTGTGACAGAATAGAAAGAGCTGGAAAATAAAGTAAAGAAGTCACCCGATGTTTCCCCTCTGCATTAAGAGATCAAGTGTATCACAGCCACCCTGACAGATTTTAGCTAATGTGCTGCTGAGAAATGTTCCGTAATTTCTGCAGATAATCTGCTTTGTGCTCAGCCATTCCTAAAGTCAGGACGTTTTTCCTAACGCCCAACACCAATCTTACTCAGTAACACAAGAGTTACAGGCTTTTAGCATCTCGCACATCCTTTCTTTGGTTTGGCATCCCCCAGCCAACCGGTGGACATCGTTACACTGATGAGAAACTGATGTTCTGTTTCTAACAATGTACCAGGCTAATGGAAGGGGCCGAAGGACATGACTTCCTGCTCTGCTGTCAGCCTGAAAAGGGAGAAACGCAATGAATCCAAAACTTACATCTCCTCCGAAGCCTTGCACAGGAAACTTAGATCCCCTACGGGGCCGGTATTAAGGTTCTGCTAGAAGACATAACTAAGAGTAATGGGATGGAATTAACTAAGAAAATTTCCTAACTGAATTTCAGGAGCTAATAGAGCTCTCATTTTCCCCAGGGAAGCCGTGGAAGCCCCAGCGCTCAGGAGAGCTGCAGTAATAGCGCTTTCACAATCGGAAGAATTTCTAATAACGCATGTCAGGGCCGATATCACTCAGGGCCAGAACCATGCGCAGGGCTCCGCCGGCCCAGCCCGGCACCAGCTTGCCGGGACAGCTCCAGGAGGTGCCTCTTCAGGACAGGCCACGCTAAACCTTCTCCAGCGTACACGTGCAGCTGATGGAGATGCAGTGACTGGTTTTGGCACAGAGCTGACTTTCCTCGCCAACGAGGGTCTGCTGTAAAGGGGGAAGCACAACACAACCTGCTCAAATCACACAAAAGAGTTTGGCAGAGATGCCAGGGTGACATGCTGGCAAAAGATCAAAGGACACCTCTTCCATTATGCACAACTGGCAGCACAACCACGCTTTTAACCAAACCAGAAACTCACCCAACTTAAACCAAACAAAATCAGAACAAAACCAAGCAGACCGAAAAAGAAAAAAATCCACCATGGAAAATCTGTACATCTTTTTGTTAAACTTCCCCTTCCCTGTGCTCTCAGTTGCACATTCCTGTCACTTGCCCAGGGCCAGTTCTGGCACATCCTCGTTGCACGGCAAGCTGAACCAATTCAGTAAAACAGAGGGAGAAATAAAAAGGATTTATTTTTTTCTGAACCAAGCTGAATTGGCTGGTATTTCAATCAGACAAGAAACACACCTGGCACAATGCAGGGCGGCAGGAGCAGGGAAACTGAGGATGAGGAATTGAGAAGGGCGATGAGACACGATAACACCTCAGGACGAGATGGTGGCAAACTTAATTCAGCTCAGCTAGATCATGAAACTATAACCTCAATATCTTGAGAAATCGAAACCCATTTTCTTAGGAATAAAGCTGCTTTGGATTACAAAGCCAAGTGAAACACCTGACTGTTTTGCCATCTATGAAATGGGGACAACGGGTACCTATATCATCTGGTCTTATTTAATCTGAAGACATCTCTGCAAAAGGATGCTTCAAGAGCACAAACAAGTGTTAAAATAAAAAACCAGGGCTATAAAAATCAAACCAAATAACCCTCAACCAGAAAGCAATGTCCCTATTCCCTAGACAAACTGAAATACTTTCAACTGATGAATTATTCATTTTGTTTAGAGCAGAATTTACAGCTATTTTAATTTAATCTTTGGATAAAGCATATCCTTGAAAAATAACAAAACTCCTGCCCCCCCCATCTTCAATGGCACTCAACAAAAATACCTCAAAACAGGTAGAGTTGTTGATTCTGCCGCCAATCTGTTTTTTTGCCTGAAAAAAAAGATAAATCTCAACTCCAACATATGATTAGAGAAGAACAAATCACTTAAAAAAAATAGACAGAACAACACAGCTTCAGTAAAAAACAAAACCCTAAGGGAATTTTCAATTTCGTAGTTCTTGAAAAGAAGAAGTAAAGCAGAGAAAAGAAAAAAAAAAATATCTTTGGGACAAGATGTAAGGAAGAAGAACATGAAACTGAACCAGATACAGACTTTCAAGTTTAACCTCAGGTTTTCACAGAAAGGACTGCTGTAGCCTTAGCTCTGCTCCCAAAGGAGGGTAAGGCACGCGACAACAGCACCGCACACAAAACTCAGCATATTTCCCGAGAAGAGAACAGGTCAAGGTTGATATCACCAGCACAGCAGCGAGAGGGAGCTTGCACTGCGGTTGTCTGAACCACACCTAGTCTGCAGTTAAATATAGAACTTTACTTTCTGGAACTACTGCTCCTCTTAACCTTCAGAGCGTAAATATTCAGAGAGATATTTTAAAAAAAATAAAAAATAAAAAAAAAAAGGAAGGAGAGAGGCAGAAAGAGATCTGAATCTATCGTCCGAAATCTAAGCCCAGTGACTAATAAACTACCCTGGGAGGATTTCCAAAAAAGCAGTAAAGACTGGAGAATTGAATTACAGAAACCGCAAGCAGCATTCTGGAAATCCAGTATAAACCAATTAGTTCCTTTAATACACATACACTGTATACAGACACTTATGTACTCAGACATTTAAGTATATGTGCTGGCCCTAACTCTAATCTTAATTACATCAGGTTGGCACCAATATAATAATTAATTGTACTGGAATTTTTGTTGATTTAAATCCTTTAAAAAAGAGAAACCAGGCCTTCAACCATTCTCATTCAGTTCACAGGCCAAATCCTGACCGGTGCTGTGCTTTTTCAGTTAGAGAGCCTGCTCCTAGAAGCAGATTTCTCTGATTTTTGCAATCAAATTCAAATTCCTTCCTTGAAGTGCTCTCAGCTGGTTTGACACATTGCCTTTTAGCGACTGCGCTTCTTACCAACTGAATCCAAATCAAAAGCACGTATGACAATTCACCGATAGAGCAGCCCAAGACTTTGATCCTCACCCAAAAATTGTTTATACAGCTTCGCAGCAGCGTTTCAGAAGTTTATAGGAAGTAATTCTGCATTACCTACACAAGAGTTTCCATTAAGGGCTCAGTTCAACCCTCTTATCCTCAGGCATTTTAACTAAATCACCAAAGTTAGGCCTAATTGCAGACAGCTCCTCTTTTGTAGCCAGAAAGGACGTGCATACAGCCCTCACATGAGTTGCATTAGTGGCATGGAATTGTCTTCTGGATGTCTGTTTCTCTTTGCTGAACAGCTAGAAACCTAGATGATCAAGCACTCTACTGAGGTTCCCAAATAAGCAGCTCAACACTAGGTGCCTAAATCCCCGCGTGCACCAACAGCACATCAAGATGCTGCAGGACATATAAATGCAATGCAATGCAAATTGCATTTAATTAAGGCAAACAGTCATTAAACTGAGCAAGATGCCTCCCCTCACAGTCAAAACTCAATCCTTCAGAGGAAAATGCCAATTACGACATAAACGGCACCAGACCACACACAACGCCAAACCCCATTTTAGGTGGCCAAGTGCTTACTCCGGACCCTGCGGCACCAAGTGGGCCTGATCCGCCTGGGCCAGACGGCCGGGAGCCTGGCTACCTCCATCCCGGCTGCTGCGATGTCGTATCACGGACAAGCCTGGAAGGCTCCGGTGACTTGTAAGCGAAATCAGTTAGCTTCTTCCTAGGGCTCCCAAGAGAGTGTTTTCCTCCCACTCTTTCAAAACTCGTCACATAACACAGCGTATCCTTGCAGCTCAACTAGGCCTTTTAAAGTACAACAGTTAAACAGCCATATTCTCAACTTGCTTTACGGTGTAAGTTTTATTGTCATACCAAGCTCTTAGCATGGCTTGTGTTTATTGTGTGCTTGCCTCGCGTAAAACTCCTCAGCCATATTTTCCAGTACCCACACACAAGGCTGTGAAATCCGGCGCTTGAGGTGAGCCAGCAAGAGCTTTGCAAATTAATATTAAAGCTAGGACGAAGGCAATGTGGCAGAAATCTCCAGTTACCAGCAGAATAAGAAGAAAATCCCAGCAAAGACCTTACAGAGCACAAACCCAAGTCCCACGTCTTTCTACCAGAAACATACCAAAGCGTTACAGGTTGCCTGACTTTTTGAGAGTGCCACAGCAGAGACTGGCTTTAGGAGACCCCAAGGAAGAACGGGCAGCGCTGGCTCGCTTAGCTGTCTCTTTCTGCTCTGTGTTGCCACAGCACCTAGCACACAGGAGTCTAAGGCACTATCAAACAGCAAACAGCAGCGGTTACCGCACTTCAGGGCAGACAGAAAGCAAGATGGAAAACGTCCACGCCCAGAGTTCCAATTCTGCTTCAGACCAACTCAGTATTTGAGGCTCAGAGGGTTAAGGAGATGGTATTGGCCTGAAGGTACCCCTGAGCTGTGGCATTTCTGTCATTCTACATACTGCCATCAGGACAGTCGTACCAGCATTTTAAAGTGCTAAAGATTCCATCCTGCACATGGTACTGCTTGTGCAGAGGGCAACGCTGGAAAAACACAGTCCCTGGACCATCAGATTTCAGGACTTTGCATTCACGGCGTCTACCAAAGCAGAACAGATTTCAAACATTTACAATATTTCCTTTGGGGAAACACTTAGTCAAACTTGAAAATATCAGTGCAGTACCAGGACAGAGTAAGGAAACAAACACTTCGTTAGGCCTGCGGCCACACAGAACTGTGTCCATCTTGTGTGTAAAAAGCCTTGGGTCCCGGAGGGAGCTCAGTATTTTGATCTTAGCTTAGGCAAAAGGAGACACTCCCCTCCTCCTAATCAGTTCCAAAAACCCTTGTGGAAGCAAGAGGAAAGGGAAGCATTACAGGAAAGGCACAAGCACATCCTAAAAATCTCCTGGCCAAGGACTGAATGGAGCTGCAAACCAGAGAGGCGTGTAGCACGCAAAGTCATCCAGTGCTTTCATGGAAAGAAGGCTCCTCGGGCTCTCGGAGGGAAGAAAACTCCTCCCAGCCATTTAGCCCTTAACAGAAGTACGCGTTCATCCCTAAACTATGTTTGAGTTCACTAGCCCTTTTCTTTTCTGCAGTATTATCCACAAAAGAGACATTACTGTAAGCAGAGGGAAAGGCAAAGCACGTAGGCAGCCGGGGCTCGGAGTGCTTAGTCTCTGCAGGGCTGAGGAGATGGGAGCTCTAATGATCACCTGCCACTCTGCATACGTATTTGAAAAACCCACTTTGCTCTGTACTGTTCCCAGCTCGTGTAAAAGAGCTCTAAGAGCCTTTCTGGACAAGGAATCTACTGCTTGTCAGGCAAAGTTCTGCATCCCGGACAATTACAGTGCTGCTGAAATGCCACTATGAACTATAAAATAACATGATGCAAGTGAGTAAATAAACCAGTAAATTGGGAAAGGAGAAATGTAGAACGTAAAGAGCGTGCAGATCCCCACCAAGACAGATGGAAAGGTTTCTGCAAAAGCCAAGGAAGAGCTGAACACCAATACCCTCACACTGCACTAAGGACAAGACGTGCTGAGGACTACAAAAAAAATGAGATACTGTCCAGAGGAGTACAACATCTTTTTAAACAACAAAAGGGGTGAAATAGCTCCTCCTATTCCATCACTGAGAATGAAATGATTACACCGTTATTAACTTGTATGATGCTAAAGCACATCCACGAAAATGAAGCCGGTGTTCACCAGCGCAGGAAAAAGGATACTTGTATTGGCTTTAAAATGCCCACCTCCATACCCCCAAAGTGACATACCTTTCCATAACAGCCAGGCACTCCTTTCTCCACGTGAACCGACTGCCTCGCCGTAGTCTGAAGGTCCCAGAGGTAGCTGTGACTGGGGGAGGCGTCTGTCTCCATTCTGGCTCTTCTACTGGGATAGGAGCGGGTCTCATGCTTAACGTAGCCCCTAAGAATAATAAATACTGTGTTTCCTAGGGGATTAAAAATCACGCCCATTTTCTCACTCCTGCTCGTGAAAGAAAAGACAAGACAGATGATGAAACCATTCAAACTAAAAAAGTAAAGCATTATCAAACAAAGACACCTCAAAGATAAACAAAGCCAGCCAGAGTTCCCAGCCCCAACCTCCAAGCCAGAGAGGTGACCACGGAAATCTGAGGGAGACATAACTGAGCTGACAGCCATTTAGGAAAAGCTGTCCTGTCTTCATCAAGACAAAAAATGTCTTGCAGGAAGGGTGAGCTATGTCCCATCTGGGATTTATTTAGGTTGTGCCACTACCTCTTCTGCCACAAAACGGGAAATAGCAGGTTTCTATTGAATTGTACAGCTGTCTCAGGGAGCCAAATGTAAATTTATACCAAAGGTATTTCACTGTGTCCAGAGAGCTGAGTAAACATTTGAAACAGGTCCACCTATAGAAACACACCCTGTGACCTGTGCAAACATGGGCTCCTGAGTGCCAGGTGGCCTGGAAAAGCAGGTTAACATCACACCTTTCCTCTTCTGTCCCCCTTCTGCAGATGTACTTCTCCGTTCAAGAAGCCTGAGCTGGAAAGCATCAAGCAAGATGCACAATGCCTTCAGGAATGGCCCTCTGAAATTTACCCTTGATTCTTTCCACAACAGCCTCACAGTGAATAAATCAAGATAAATCCAGATACACTGGGAGACTGATCTTTTGCACATCCCTTGGTAAGGATGGGAACCTGAAGGACAGCTTTGTGCTGAGTGACTTTCTCTGGAGGGAAGAAATCGCTGTTCTTGTATAAAAAAAAAAAACAACCCAGTTGTATGAAAAGGTAAACCACCACCTATACCCCATATCCATATTGAGCTCAACAGGAATTCCTGGACTGAACCAGCCTGGATAGATCCAAGAGAAGCAGGCAGCTCTGCTCACGGGAGGAATACAGCGTTGTGCACACGTAAAAGCAGGGCTGAGACAGCAAATCCCTCCGGCTACACAGACTTGCCCACAATGGTTAGGATTTAATCCTAAAAACATACTGTCTTAGTGAAACAACACTGCTTGTTTCATTTAAATGAGAGTAAAAGAGTTAAGGGAACTTAAGAGTTTAACTAATAAACAAATTCCTACAGTTACAAAGCAAGAAATTAGCTGTTTATGCACCTGGCTGTGTTCCTTTCCAGAATTCCACAATGAGTATTTTCCTTACTGCCAGGGGCTTGCATCTGTGTTAGGTAATGGAGCCCAAAATAATTTAAAATAATTTTACCCAGAAGAAGTCTACAGCAAGTGAAGCCCTCCATCTCTGCCTTGCATGCGTAATGGACAGTGACTCTTACCAATTCCCAGCTAACGAGCCCACACAGCTCACTTAGTTTTATTGACACATGAAATATTTCCTATATTGCCAATTTATTGGGAAGCCATTTCAAATAAAGTTCCTTGTCTACTCTTTCTAGTCCTTGCACATTTTAGGGGTCTGGGTCAGTATCAAGCTGCTCGGCTGCAAATACACTTCAAAAAACTAGAAAAAACTTTTTAAAAAATTTAAAAAGACGCAGAAGGGAACAGGACAAGAAGTTAGCTTTCCCTGCACTGTCTTCGCCACATACTTTCCCTACCTGAGGATTTAATTTCACAAGGAAAGTACAGGAATATCAGCAATGCCTAACAGCAAGGTAAAAGACACACAGTACTTCCATTAAATTTTTCAGATTTTTCAGCCAAAGGTTGGAAAAAACCCATCTGCATTCAAAGCATAAATTTGCTCCTGCTACTGTTATGTCCACTTACTGAACTTAAGATGCTTTTTTTTGTTTTAGTAGCCTTGATAGATCAATTTACCTATTTCTCTTTTCTATGGGGTAACATCAATAGCAGCAGATGAGAGAAGTATGCTGAGAATTACAAGCAAGCACCCACCACTGCTTTTCCACACACCAAGAGAGAAGCTTCTGAATGCATCCAGAGGCCCAAAACACACTTGGGCCTACGAGGGGCAGAAGTGGTGGATGCATGCACTGCTGCCACGCTTGATAAGGAAACTACGGGGCTTCTCTTCATCCTCTTCAATTAAGTGAGCGCTTGGGGATTCCATTTATTCTGCTGCTCCAACGCTCCATTGCGATCTTCTCTCCACCCAGCTCCACCTTTTTACAACTTAATAAGTCACATCCTAGTTACCAGGGCAGATTCTTTTTACAAACCTCTCAAACAGCTTTTAAGGAAAAGTGAAACTTCCCTCTTGAAGAGAATGAGGGGAGCAAATGCAGTATGAGATTTTCATCTTAGTATATGCATCAAAAAGCAAGACTTCTGTAAGGGGTGTAGAGGTGAACTGTCTGGGAAGAACTCCTTCTGCAGAGAAAAATGAAAAGCAACATCTCTCGCTACCTGCTGATGCTGAGTACCTGCAACAGCAGAGCATTTTCTTTGTGCAAGTCAGTATTTTCTCGAGTGCAGCGGTATGACTTTGGGGATGCTACAGGTGATTTTGGGAAGAGGAGGCAAGAGAAGTGCTCTCCAACTGGAATGCAGCTCTGTCTCTACTCAAAATTCCTCCTGGCGAAGGCCTGCCTTCCCTCAGCACATCCCAGACACCATCCTGAAGAAAGAGTGCCGCTCTTAAAAGCGTCACACGCAACCGCCAATCAACACCATGTGTCTCAGGCCATCTCCCAGCTCCAAAAAACCTTTAGTAGCAATCCTTTGCAGCAAATACCTATAATTTATTATACTGCTAAGAACAGATGTCACACGTTATTTTTTGCCAGACTGACCTGAGGTCACACGACGAACACCTTCCAGTTACTACGGGGCCAGGCTGGATTCGAACCAGCAGCCTGCACAGCGAAGGGTTCCCTGAAGAGCTCACGGATGGAAAGGATCAGAGCAGGGACTATTTTCTCTGCAGCTCTAGTAAAACAGTAAATCACCAACCATACGTTTCCAGAGTAAATCTCACAGGATATCCAGCCCCTGATGACTTGGGGGGGAGGGCTTTTATAGCTAAAGAAGAACTGCTATGTGAGTAACACAAGAGACGCTACATCTTGACAGTAACCACCTTTCTTTTTCCCTTTTGTTCAAGGAGGAAGAGCACAGAGTTTTCTCCAAGGTGACCACAGCTGCCTTCCTATTACCGAAGACTGGCAGAAACAAATATCCAGCCTAAATGGAAGCAGTCTGTCTCCATCTGCAACTTCAATACATCATTTCTAGGTGCCAGTTCCAGTTTGCAGCACACCCAGGCAGAAGACATGCTAAAGTTACTCCACAACAAACCTTCCGCACTGCCCAAGACCCCGTAGCAGCCAAACTAGTTGGGCTAACAGCTACCACGGTAAAAAGAAACAGTTATTTATTTAAAACCCATGAGCTCAGGAAAAAAAAAAGAAAACAAAACCAAAAATCAGTGCATTACAGGACTCTATGCAATCATATATCAGCTCCTGAAACATATCTATTGCCAAAATGCTCTCAGCCCTCTACAAAACAAAAAGATGTGGTGCCTGTTAAAAAAAAAAGCCCAATCTGAACAAAAAGCATCCCTATTAATTGGATTAAAGACCTTTCAAACACTACCCTTCAGCACTGACTTCACGCTTCAACAAAAAAAACCTGCTTTTCACCCTAACTGGCAACTGTTTCCAGAAAGATTTACAGTCACTAGTGCACCGGAACTCGCAGCACAGCTACTAACTCCAACATCACTCCTACCAGGAAAACGTTGATCAAGAAATTTCTGAGCAAGGTTATTGCATACAGTAGGAAAAGCAGGGTGGTTGTTTTTATTTTTTCTGATCCACGAGACTTAAGTTTCTTTTGCAATGTTCCAGCCTGCTGTTGCCTGAACACTCACCACCAGACAGGAGAAATCTAGAACGTGCCCACGCAAATAAGCAATCAAAACCAAGCGAACAACAAACAGCACATTCAAGAGGCCAAAGTAAGCTGGCAAATAATGAAGGTGATGGATTCTATGAATGGCTGAGTCTTTTCTGTACAGGAGCAACATCTAGCATCACCTCTACAGCAGCAACGTCTCAAAACCGCCCTAAGGCTCCACAACACAAAGTTCTTTGGTCAGCAGATGCAGGATGGCTTGTGGATGACTGGAAGTGTTATATAGCATCATTACACATTTGAAAAATAAAAAGAAAAGTAAACTACATTTTGATGTATTTGTAAGTCATCTTTTGTTCCCTATATTATTAGAAATTCCTAGTTGAGTGCAGTATATAAGCACAGTAAAAGACAGTCTCTGCAGGGAGGACCTTACAGGGAAGGCAGGCAAGTCATATGAAAATGTAGGTGTGAAGGAAAACGTAGGTGTAAATGAAAAAATCAGTCATAAACATGAAAACGGTCTCATCTTTATCCAGGAGATGGGAAAGCGAGGTGCAAAAGTTAAATCAGGTCGTACAGAAAAACTGGCAGAGCCAAGGAAAGACAACAGGTCTGCTAAGTGGTCTTCAGTCCTTTCCTCACAAAACAACTATTCTTTCTTTACAGTTCATAAATTGATTCTATGTGGTGTCCTAGACCTTCAAATACTGTTTCAATTTTAAGCAAAAAGTTTTCTTTCCATTCCTACACATATTCAGTCAGAAAACAGACTTACTCTGAAGATGCAGTTTTCAAAAGAAGAAATTAAAGAAATGGGGTAACTAAAAGTTCCCAAAGACCTCACTGGTAACTCAAACACCTAGGTGCTTCTGCACAGACCTGACTGTCTCTCAAAGGAGAAAGACTGAGATTTTATCCCCAGCATCTGGAATTGGGAAAGATGGGATATATGAGAATAGAAAGTCAAATGTCTCTTCCTAGTAAGCAAGCAAAGAGGGAAAAAAAAAAAAACAAAACCCACATGCCAGTCATTTAATCTTTCAAGTTTCTTCAAAAGAGGAAAATCTTTTACACTTTGCAGAGTGTGTGGTGATGGTACCACTTCTCTGTGACCATGGCAGGAGGCTCTACTGACTTCCTCATTTTCTGACTCTAAAGAAGACAGCAGAAGGGCTAGTTGAGTCTAATCGCAGGGAGTATCCAACCCTTAGGCTCCAAATTGGTTTTATAACAATAATTTAAATCCAGGATGCTTTAGACCAGGTTGGTACCTTCCTTAACGCACTGTACACACCTGCACATACGCATGTTAACTGTCTCTTGGCTAGCCAGTCTGACCTGCAGTAAACAGCAATTATTCAAAGCAGTGGATTATCCTACAATAAATAACACAATCGTTTTCCTCAGGTAGACTTTTCCAACAGCCACAGGAAAACTGAAGGTCCCCTCCTTTACCTCAGCCTCTAAAAAGAAACCAAACATTTGATTTAAAGGGAATTTAAGTGCATCCAAATAGTTCCTTGGCATAGGAGCTATTTTGCCTTCTCAAAATGCTGTATAAGATCTCTGATGTGAGAAAAGGTTAAACTCAAAGAATCACTCTTCAAGAAATTTTTCCACATGTGTATAAAGAAAAGCGAACAAGACCTCAGCGAGGCAGTGCATCAGAAAAGGAGAGTGAACGTCAATTCGTTTCAGTTTAAGCCGTAACCTTCAGTGTTGCTAGTCTTCCTTCCTTAGACACTTCACAAGAGCGAAAGGAGCTTGTGGACATGGGGAAAGAAAAGTTAAGAGAATGAAGTAAAGATTTTAGTGCTAAGTATGACGAGGCTGCTCTTATCCCAGCACAGAATACTATTTCTTAAACAGCTCCAAATAATGTTGGAAAGACGCAAGGCTATAAGAAAGATCCACGCAACGGTTTTCATCATTAGGAGGGGAATTTGTTTTTTTGTTTTTTTTTCCAAAATACACCCTCCAAAAAAACCACTAGTGTCTCCACTGTTTTGGAAGCAATATCTTCCATCAAAGGGAAATGGCTGAGAGTTACTTTGTAGGGTACAACCTGAGGCTTTCAGAGCTCGTATCCCGCAACTTTGCTGATCTTTGCTATCGCCATTCCAGCCACGGCAAAAGAGAGGCCCCTCCGCGATCCCTGCAGCTTGTCAGCACCTCACAACCCTTGGCATTTCGCTCTTTAAAGCCATTTTCTAGATGCTCAGCAGAAAGGACAAGGCTTGGCTGTGGCTTTGAACCCACCCAACTTGAAGCAAATGTATTCCCAGACCAAGTGACAGCTGGAGCCTCTTCATTTTCAGCTTACACACAAAGCAGAAGTTTTGAGGATTTGTTTTCACTGGAATTTTTCTTAATAGAATTTTAGATATTGAAGCCAAGTTCATGTTAGAGAGCCTGAGCCTTAAATTCTTTAAAACAATTACAGAGTTAATTTAATCATGCTATTGTTTAAAGGAAATTAAACGTAAATATTTTGATCTTTACAATAAAACCGCTAAAAGGAAAATAAGAACCATGGTCAAACAAAATCTATGGAGAAGAACAATGCAAGGAAATTAATTCAACTGATTTTGAAGATTGCTTGGTTAGTTAAAGATAATGAGGAGCTTTACTTCTCTTTTTATATTTAAGATCTATTCTGAGATTTGGAGAAGCAGGTAGGATTTGAGAGACACATCTCCAACTTATCGCTGTAACTATCAACAGCTCAACCACGAGCTCGACATCCAACTCAAAGCCCTCTGAAGTTCTCTCACAGTTCCTTTCTCCCAAAATGTGGAGTTTTTTTTCCGCAACTTTGTATTACGCAGCCACTATTAATGTTTTGCATTTGTTAATTCTTAAAAGTCTCAACATGTATTTCATGTTAGCTGACTACAGCTTCGCTGACTGCTTCTGATTTCCAGAGGTGGCTAATGGTGAGAGGACAGGGCAAGGAACGGTGAGCAAGGAGCTGGATGAGTCAGCTCTGGATCACTGGCTGCAAAGCAAAGCACAGATTTCTTCCTATCCTCCCAAAAAGTAAACTGGTCAGAGGGAATACCTCTCCAGTACACCAGATCGACAAGTGAGTGATCAGTGATAACAAGAACCAGTGACAAAAGGCTTCTTTTCCATAAATAAATGAGCAGGAGATGTTTAGGCTGTATTTGTTTACCAGGATTTGTCTTCTCAAGCTGGTACCATCTGTAAAATGCCCTTTTCTTTTGTTCACTCAGGTCCGACCCCTGCTGCAACAGCCAATGGGAGATCCGGCTCTGACTGATACCTATGGAGAAAAAAAAAAGTAAAAAGATATACTGTAAAGAATACAGAATTACAGATATACCTGTAAAGAATAAAAAAGGACTCCCTTGAGTAGGGAGGGAGGTAAACACAGAAACAGTGTATGTGATACAGAGCAAATCAGCCCAGAAATGGAGCAAGCCAACTACCAGCAGCTACAATGGCCAGAACAAAAAAAAAAAACCAAAAAACACCCCAAAAACAACAAAAAAACCCAAACCAGAAAGGGCAGCGGTCTACCAGCAAAGCAGGATTCAAGCTCTAGGGATCCAGGCAAGATCCGGGACAAAAAGTTCCAGAGTTTTTAAAGCAAGACTTTTAAGAAAGCAGGGAAAGCGGAAAAACCCCTAGAAGTTAACAGTTATTTCTAAAGCATGACACTGAACGAAGGATCAGTCATCGGAAGGACAAGGAACCAAATAAAGCAAGAGGTTTAAAAGTGCGTTAGGAGGTGGACTGGCACTCCATTTGAAGATACCAAAAAATACAGTTTGCTGTAACTGAAGCAGTACTGCAGGTAGGAGGAGTCCCTGTGCGTTCCGCAAGGCTCTTCAGCTATCAGGAAGGGCTAACATCATCTAAGCTCCCCTGAGAACTGAAGTTTTCGGAGGTGTCCCGAGTCAGGACACGCTGCTGAACACCACCGCTGCCGGTGAGAATACCAAGGCAGGGAGAAGGCTGGATTTCACACGGCAACCCACCTCTCCCCTCCTGAGATGCATCAGGGGTTTGTAACATATCAACACCTTTAACTCATGAACAACATTTATGCTCTTAATTGCTCTTCCTTACTCAGACTATGGAGTTTTAATTATCCTGGGGAAAAGGAGGTGTGTTTTGTTTTGAGTACAGCAGCTTACTGCTATTCAGCAGAGCTCTGCCCACCAAACCTGGTTTGGTTTAGCTTGGTTTCCCGTGCATCTACTGATGGTAACACCTGTTCCCAGAGATGGCCATTGCCCCACAACTGAAAGATTTCAGAAAAAGAAAATTTTCTGTTACGAGTTGCCCACCTCCAGGGCCCGTACTGGGATACAGAATTGAGTTTCTACTACCAGGGGAGTGGAATTATTCAACCAAACAGAAAGCTTAGATTCTGCCACGTTTACATCAAGTCACTGTGGAAGCATACGAGTTAATACCAAAGGAAGACAATCAAAGACGCTAAAACTCCCTGGCCCAAAACAAGGCCTCAGTTTGGCTAAAATCACGCAATCTAGATGCCCGATGGCCAGTGAAAAGACCATGTTTTTAAAACTCGCAGCTCTTCACTCGCTGTTATGATTTATAAAAGCCATTTCTTCAGCACGGTGCTGTGGGACACAAGCGTTTGTGTCTCACCGCTTTTGGCTGCACGGCTCCTATTAATCAACGGGTAACGGCACCATTAATTTACTTGTTTACTACAGTCCACTTACGCTCAACTGCAGTGAATCAGTGTTTGTTGAGTGTTTGGATAATAACGCACGGCATAAATGCAAAGCCTTATTAGATAAAAAATTATAAATAGAGATTAAGTGTCTTCACCAAGAGTCGTACAGTGGAAAATCCAAATTCTGCTCAAGAGGCTGCCGGATACGGTCAGAAAGTGGTGCAGATGTCAGCCGCTCCAGACAACGCGCTCGCGACAAAGCCAAGGAGCCAAAGGATTCCAGCTGTTCATCGCCACGTCCACGTTTGACTCGTGGCGAGTTCTCTCACTTTATAAAGTCACTCCTGCAAAATGGAGCTTTGTAAAGGACATCGAGATTATCTCTTAGCATTCTTCTCTGGTTTTTATTGTTTTTCCTTGTTTCAGAGATCTGTAATGATAGCTGAGCTTCTTAAAGGTTTCCTCTACCTATACCACTCCTCCTCTCTTTGTTTTTAAGATATAAAATATCTTTCATCTGTACACCAGCTGTGTTTAGAGGCTCCAAAACTGTACATTCCAACTGCCTGACCGATTCAAGGTCACATGCAAAGTCCTTAGCAGAAGAACCGACCCAGGATCTCCTAGATCCCAATACAGCGTGTTAATTACAAACCCATCCTTGACTCCTTTCAATTAAAAAGCCATCAAACCTCCAAATTGTCATGTCAGAGCCTCTCACATCTCAAGTGGCTTTTACACAGTTGACTCCTCGGGACAACGACTAGTACTGCCACCAGTGCCATCCTGTCACACTGTCTGTAATCATGCTACTTTAGGAAATTGCACTGGCAGGAAAAAAAGAAATCATCCTGCTGCCAGAAGCAGATTAATAAAATACATTCTCTGGAGTACTGAAAATCCAGCTGTCTTGAGGAAATTCGCTCTCCAACTGAATCACGGACCTCAAGGAAGACCGCCATCCTCTGGGCTCAGTGTCTGCAGGGACACGAACACAGCGATGAGCACAACTGCTGCTCTCACAGAAAATACTGAAGAAAGAAGCAGTGATCACAAAGGATTAGAGTACTTCAGATGTTGACTTCTTGTGTCACACGTCACTCCCTCCCCTAACAGGTTACGGTTCACATTTATAAATAAAATGGAGATGGCAGTACATTGACGCTCTTCTGGCCAGCCCCACTCTCTCCTACAGAAATTATTTGGGGAAAAATTTTCCCTTTCAAATACATAGAAGAAACAGCAAAATGTATCAAGAGAAGGCAACTAGTATCTGCAGTAGAAATCTGCTCACAACCCTCAAACCTGCAATTCATCAAGTCTTTGGTAACTGGTTTTCACCTTCACAGACAGATTTGATCAGTGACTTTATTTTGCATTCCTTTAATGTTTCTTTCAGGAGAGATTTTCAGAAGCACCTGGAATACGTCAGATTTGGAGAAGAAAGTAACTGCCTGTTGTAATTCTTCAGTTTGTAAGCAAAGTCCTGGATTCATAGAATATGTGCTTGCAAAGGACAGCTATCAATTTAGGAGATTAGCACAGCTTGTTTACAGAAAACCTTCAAAGATCAAAATCATAGAGAAACAAATCTTTCCCTCTGTTGTCATGAGTATGAAAAAAAAAAAAGAAGAAAAAAGGAAAAGGCTTTTTTCCCTTGCCATTTCAGATGCTCAGTAATGCTGCAATTTCTGAATTCTCTTCACAATGGGACTAGCAAAGTTTCGCTTTGTATTTGCATTTGCTGAGTATCCCTGCGTACAGGTTCCAAACCTTAAGGGACTTTATTTGTTACAGCAGCGCTGCAAGGCTGCCCCTCCACCGCGCTAGACGCGGCGTGCGTTTAGCGTAACGCAAAGCCAAGTCGTGAAGATCTCGTATCAATTAAGACAGAGACAGTAGGACAGGGTAAATTAAATAATTGGGAAGGTTATCAGAACTGCACACTGGAAAGCTCTATGTGTAATGCAATTTATTTTTTTTTAAATAAGACCTCTGCATTTTATTGTTGTCGAATATTTTAATGGTGGTTTAATTTTTACGGTGCTAGCCTAAGAACTGAGAAATCTCAATTCAAGTTCCTGCCCTGCAACGGACTGCTTCCACCATGACCTCAGGAAAATAAGGTTTTTTGGTTCCTTCACTCTCTATGTGTAAAAAATGGAAAGGGTAATATTTCCAAACCTCGCAGAGGCATCATCCATCAAAGCGTTACGCGGGCTGCAAAGGGCTCATCTGCGTTTAGCACTCCCTCCCTCCCTCCCCGTAGTATGGAACAGAAATACGTTGAGTTTCTGAAAATATTTCCCCCGCCCTTCATCTACAGCTGGAAGCTAAGTGGCAGCACCTCTTAATAAGTTTACCTTTATCTCTTTATTCTTTGCCTTCTGACCATAACTTGGCACCCAGAAACAATTCTGGTGGCAATTAAAGCACGATGCAGCACACAACTTCAAATGATTGCTGATATAAACCCGGCATCTCACCTGCCTCACGTAGGGCTAAAGATCTACCCCAAGTGAGCTGCGGCGATGTTAAAAGGAGCTTCAAATAATAAGATAGGAAATTCAGCAGGAACTATTATTAGCTCCTGTTTATACTGTCATTTTTTCTTATCAGTAGGAGATTATTTATACAGAGCCCAACCCAAGTGCTTCTTGTTTATCTTATTACACACACCATTAAAAAAGTTTCTATAAAAAGCAGCTCCTCTATTTAGGACCAGCACTAATAAGTGTTTTGCTAGGTTTTTTTTTTGCTTCTTATCAATCATTCTTTTATTTTCAAGTCACCATTTAATACTCTGTTACCATTTTCCAACCTGCCCTCCTCTCTCAGCGCACAAGGCAGCCCTGTAGAATGTCTTCCAGGTTTAATTTTCCCTGTCAGGTTCATTATCTAAATGACTTTTAAAGTTTCTGGTAATTTTATAAAGACTAAGAGAGCCTACAAAATTGTTCTGCTGCAACAACTGACTTTAACCTTCAGCTCCATGTTCCTCTCACGTGTATCCTTCCTCTCCATCACTTCCCATCCCCTCACAGGAAAAACCAAAGGAAAAGCCGTTTGCTGTTGTGGAGTCTGTAAAGACAAGGCTGCTCGGTGTGCTCTGTAGGATTGCGGCTGATGTAGGAATGGTTTATTCTATCAGTGCACTGCAATATTAGAATTAAGGTGAGAAAAAGGAGAAAGATATTTCTGAACGGCATCCTAAGTGGCTTGAAGAATTAGCAAAATAAGGAAAAATGGAAGTTTCAAGGGGGAGAAGTTGCAGTCGAGGTTCCTGCACCAAGGACAGAAGACGACAAGACACAGAATAGGGACAAACGTGGTCATAGGCACTGGGGAAACTTCACATTCTCTGATGAGCCAAGCCAAGAACAGCATTTTGAAGACGTGCAAATACATTGGTTTAGCTAAAGTTCACCACTTTCATGGCCAATTTGGCCAACTTCAAACCCAGTCGTACCTAAGAAAAGGAAGCAAAGCTTTAGGTTCCCAGGTAAAGGTCCAATATCACTCTTCGGACGCGCTATCACCCCTTTCCCCTCTCCGTTCCATTGGCCCTTCCCATTACACACGCTCAATTTCTTGGAGTAGGGAAGAAATTGGTAGAGACTGAAAGGAGAAAGTTGACAGCATGGATAGCCAAACCAAGAAACTCTCCTTCTGGACAGAGCCAGCCATAAATTTTTCATTTCCTTCTTGCCTCTCTTCCTGGGGCAGAAGAGATGAAGGCTAAAAGCTGAGGCCATGTTATTCTGCATTTATTTCAAGTGCTACACAGATGACTTCCAGCCGATGGACAAGTCAAACATGCCCAACATCTGCACTGTAGCCTCCAGAAAGAGCTCGCGATGTCTGTGTTACAACGAAGGGCGATGGAGGCTTACCCCCTGTCACGGCCTCTGTGTTGGCCACCTCCATGCACAACGTAATAAAGGACTTGGAGACACTGGAGGCTGAACAGTATTCTGAGAAGGTATCATTTCACTCTTATGGTCCTCCCCTATGCCTGTCTGCTACTGACCACTCTTTGGATTTTATTTATTTTTCCTCTTGTTTACTGAATTATTTACAGATCAGCTTTACCAGTAAGACTAAGTCTGTAAATGCTGAGAAGACACCATTTGGGATGGTATATTCTGCAAAGCCTTATCTCTGTCTATACAAACTGCTTTTTTCACGAACCAAAAATGGTTTCCAGGCCTTCCTTGGGAGCCTGCCTCACAGCTGAACGGGAAGAGACGTTGGATATAGCGGAGGAATAGACAAGTCACCTAGCACTCATCAGCCTAAGACAGCTCTGGAGGCGAGAGCCCTGGGACACACGCCTTCTGCTCTGGGTCTCTGTCGCGAGCTATTTTCAGTCGCTCTTCGCCGCGCTTTGCTTTTGAAAGGAAGTCGCTGTTTCTTCCGGTAGCACTGAGCACGCTCTTTCATCTGGTCCCATCAAACATCTCGGAGATTTACTATTTCTTCCAGATAAGCCATAACTACGTACTTAACAGCGGCAGGAGAGCCCTACGCATCTGCTCACGAAGCGCTAAGGGTTACACTGGAAACTATTCCGCTCCCGTGGAGCTTCCCACCAAGCGTACGGAGCATGGCACAGCTCAACAGCAAAGGGAGGAAGAGACTGGCGCGTCACAACGCAGCCGAAGCCTTAACGCTATCTCTGCTTGAGAAACTGCACCACATGCAAAACAACACTTTTTCTTATTTGAAAGGTCCATGGAAACACTACTGGGTCAGCTGCAAAAGGACGCAGCCGTTTAACCTTTAGATCTACCTTGTTTCTCATTGATTTGGCTGGAAAACAAGATAACAACAGGGCCGTCAGCTCAGTCTTCATTCTGTCCCACTGGCAGGCTAGAAAGAGATGTTGAGTAGTATTTTCTCTGATCACTGTGAGCGTGCATTCTGGATTCCCCGCCACGATACACAGTAGGGTTGGGTGGGATGGGCATGAAACTCAGTTTCACTCAGAGACTGGTCTTGGCTTTGCTACAGTCTGTGGGTTGGGGTATCCAGACACGCTCCAGGACACCTGGCTAATTAGATCAGTTGCTTTTAGAATCACAGAAGGGTTTGGTTTGGAGAGGACCGTTCAAGGCCACCCAGTCCAACCCCCCTGCCAGGAGCAGGGACATCTCCAACCACATCAGGTTGCTCAGAGCCCCGGCCAACCTGGCCTGGAATGTTTCCAGGGATGGGGCATCCACTGCCTCTCCGGGCAACCTGGGACAGGGCTCCACCACCCGCATTGTAAAAAAAAAATAAATAAATCCTAATATCTAATCTAAATCTCCCTCCCTCTATTTTAAAACCATGACCCCTTGTCCTATCACTGCAGGCCCTGCTGAAGAGTCTCTCCCCATCCTTCCTGTAGGCCCCTTTGGGCACTGGGAGCTGCTCTAAGGTCCGGGAAGGCTCCCCGGAGCCTCCTCTTTTCCTGTTCTAGACTCTGTCTTAGATCTGGTGTGGCGATTCTGATCCAACAGCCCTGCATGCAGTAGTCCCATCGACCAAAATAAAAGCGCTTGCTTGTTTTGGAAACACTCCCCTTCTGTAATTTTTTTCTGTTTGCATTACTCCTGTTGAAGAGGAAGTGAGTTTGACTTGCTGGTAGACATGAAGAGTGATTGAACGTTCAGGTTCAGTCTTGGAGTCAGCGGCTTTTGTGTTGTTTGCCCTCATAAAACACGATGCAGAGGCTAATTCAGAGATGGCTACTCCAGGGCTATATTCAGGTAAGGACTGCACAAAAGTAGGCAAGTGACTGACTAACTACCACAACTTCACAGTTTGGGTAAAATTTAAAAAGCTAGGCTCAGCATTTAATTTCTGGGGTACTAATACTAACGTCCGATACGGCTAATAACATTCCTAGAGTTATACAAAATGTTAATCTCATTATTTCACAGATTAAATTGAAACCAGACAAGGACAACTAATTTTGCCCAAGATCACAGCGAAGAGTTGGAAACGAGGAAGGAATTCCTGGCTCCATGGCTGAAGCGCCCGTTTCTGCACGCCCGCCCACCTCAACCGCTAGCGTGTCTGCAAACCCAGATCTCCCAGACAGATGGGCTCGTATGACATTTCAAATACTGGAAATACCATAAAAGAACAACTTCCCTCCTGCTGGTTTGGCATTCCTAGTCATCAAGGAACCTTAAAAACAAACTATTTCAAGATCTTTATTCAAGCTCGGGTTTATAAATAAATAGATGTTACAGGTGTAACATGGGATTGAGCTATCTGTATTTTATCATCAACCTGATCTAGTCAGGGAGGTCCCTGCTTCTTGCAGGGGGGTTGGACTAGATGACCTTTGAAGGTCCTTTCCAACCCTAACCATTCTATGATTCTATGATTCTATCAAGTCTTCATCCCAAATATGCTACCAGCTACGCTGTTCCAGATGAGCAGTGTGAGCCTGGAAAGGAGGACTCACAACACCCCACCCCACGGAGGAGCAGGAAGACTTTGTTACTGCTTGTGTAGAGCTCTGGAAACACATCCAAGGAGTAAGGGATATCACTGTGGTCTTCAGAAAAATCAAGAGAAGGGAAATGGCTTCTTGTCCTGTAAAAACATCACCCCCTCAGCCTCACATCTCATTTTCATTAATCGTGACTCAAAGGCAAGTGATTGAAAAACTTCAAACTATCATAATCTGACTCCTGAATGTGGCAATACCAGCTCTAGCTGTGTCTCCTGACTTTTCAAATACTTTTTATAATACAAATACATATTACATCTGTATCTCTCCATACATAGAGATGCAGATACGCATCTATTTGCCGCACTCAACAAACAATTTAAGAATTAAGGAAAACCATTTTCTTTTTAAGATAAGAACTTCAGGCTTATTATAATGCTGTAAAATAAAATCTGCTAGCACAAGCCACAGGAAAAAAAAAAAAAAGAAAGAGAAAAAGAAAAAGTGATTCACTGGGGAAGTTCCATGATGTGCGGGACAATGGGTCTTAAATCAAAGGCATACATTATCATGACTAAGCTGACAGATCTGCACTGCAATGCAGAAAGCCAAGCCGTATTCCAACATCTGCACCACGCACTGATAGGCAGTTAGACCCGCTTTCCCAAAATGAAGAAAGGACTCCCTGAGTTCTTACCTGTTACCTGTGCAACAACTGCTTGGGAAATTCTCCGATTGGCTAGGAAGGCTTTGATTTCCTCCTTTATCACGCTGCTGTCCCTCCTACCAAAACAAAAAAAAACAAAACAAAACCAAAAGAACACACAAAAAGACGGACAGACCAAAGCGCAGTTTGAAGATGCAAAATGGCTTTATTTCCTTGGCTTAGGGGACAAGAAGCGGGGAAGGCAGGCGTTAAACCAGCCAGAGTGCCTCACCAGTGGACACTTCTTTGAACAAGTGTCACGTTTGATCAAAGCACCCCAGCAGCAGAACGGATGACTCACGTCCTATATAATTCATCGTAGGTGCAGCGCTGCCATACGGAACGTACAAAGTTTCATTACACAGGGATGAATAAATCTCTCATCCCAGCATAAAAACCTCAGTCATAAAAACGAGGCACAAAAATAAAAAATAAAGGACAGCAGGGTCTGCGTTTCTGCTAGCTACAGAAACGCATACACATATGCAAACCTCCTCCGACCTTTCAAAGGAAAGACCCAAAGGAGGAAAGATTTTGCAACCTCTGTCCCCCCACCCCTACCTCCTTAGTGCACGGCTTGCACCGAATGAACAAGTGCCAGTTCTTTAAAGCCTTTGTGCGATTTTTACAAGGTGTGCAAAAAGGCAGAAGGGACTAAAACCGTGCTAAAGAGAAAATGATTTGGAGGTTGCATGGGGACTGTGCTACGCAGCCAATTTCAATTGCAATAAACACCACTTTTCCCTCCTCTTCCTCCCTCCCTTCCTGAGAGGGGCAGACAATTAAAACCAGACTTTATTAGGCTTCATTACTTATTAATTTCCCTCCCCCTTCTCCCCTCCTGCTCCAGCAGCTTTCAAAGCGGAGTCAAGCTTGCAAATGCAAACGCGAAATAAATGCTGCGTTATGGGTTCGTTTTTATTTCTGTACCCAACACTCATCCTCCATATGCCTGCAAATAAAAGTCATTTCAGTTTAAATAAGCACTGAAAGCATTACCTGAGACTTATTGCATAAGAACCCAAAACTCAAAGGAACGATTAAACTTCAGCAACGGGACCCCTGCACGCTGCTGTACTCACCACCTTCCTCCACCACTCTGTTCTGCTGCCGACAGTAAACGAGGTTGATCAGCGTTTCTTACTGCTCATCTCGAATCCTCTCTCCGAAAAGCCACACCTTCACCCGAAATCTCCAAACTACTTCAAATATATTTTAATCCCGGAGCTTACAGACCATAGTTCTCTCATAGTTACTTCAAAAATGTTGCAATTTTGGGGGAGGAGGGGAGAAGACATTCCAACACTATGACCACACATTTTTGAGACATTTGGCCTTTTCTCTCGTTTCCTTTTGCTATCAAGCCCACAGACTCTGACTTTTACCCTCAGTGGTATAATCCCCTTCTTTAATCTTTGTCATAATGCTGAAAAGGAAGCAGCTAAAAGTAAAGAAAGGTCAGTTTGGTGGGGGTGGGGGAGGAACAACCAAGAACCCAACTGGCTCTCACTGAAGACTTCTGCTTCTCCTTTATGATTTGCATTTTCCCGTGCCATTCTGCAGACTGTGCCAATCCCAGAGACAGTCACCAACTATAAACAGAGAACACACAGGCACCGCAGCGCCCAGCGGACTCCCGGCCTCCCCTAGGCATGGAAGGAAATCCAGCTGGTACCAAGCAGTGGAGGAGGAGTCAGTCAGAAGTCTTCTGAGTAAGAGTGGGGTGGAAATCTAGTGCACTAATATGGGTTTCCATTTTTGGCACAGCATGGGAAAAAATATTTCAACAGTAAAAGAGCTTGTGGAACGTCTACACAAGGCCAGGGGTTGTCTACACAAGGCCAAGAGGCAGGTGAGCGGTACGGAGGTGGTGACCGTTTAGGGAACTAGCAGGGGAACAGCTGTCTACCACAGTTCCCGTGTCCTTGGTAATACCTATCACTACTAGAGCAGTCCTCCAACATCCAGGTTTCCTCTGAGAGGAAATTAAGATTAAGATTCTCTCTCTGCCTTTCCAAACTTTTTACAAAGACTTCTACTAACCTCATTAGTTCCTCCACTTTGTCATCAATGTCCAAGTCCTCTTCAGAAGCTTCAAAACTGTAGGACCTTTGAGCCAAGCTGTTTGCAAGTGGATAGCGGGTAGGTGACATCTTCCCGTTGAACGCAGACAACCTCTCGTTACTCTCCCTCCCGTTCTGATTAGTAGTGCAAGGCTGTGGGGAGGTATCGTAACTGTTGCTCGGTGATGGGGACATCCCAGAATGCTGGGTCTGTGTTGAAGCTGTGGCTGTAGAGGAAGATGCTGGGACATTGTTGGTGCTGTTACTGTAGGAACCCCCTCCGTAGCTAGACCTTCTTCCAAATTTGTCACTATGCTCTTGATCGAGACGATCCAAGGTTTCCAGCGCGTGGAGGATTTCATGTCTGGTCATTCCCGTACGTCTCAGGCGCTGCAGCAGGTCTATCTGCTCTATGGTAAATCTTGGTTCGTCTGTGTAGTGAGACATGGTTTCCAGCAGACTGAAAACAAGGTAAAATGTAAAAGCAAATACGTCAGTTCAACAGATCTCTGTGGTACATGGAAAGTAGCATATAGGCGGGAAAGACCCAATTCTGGTCCAAAGTCACACACATGATGGCAACCCAACAAGCCCAGCAGGCAATCTCCCATGAACGCCAGTCGCACTACGTGGCAGAAGGGTTTATTTTCCCTCTTCTACCAGCATTCCCTACACCTGTTCTACAAGAAACTTGCAGCTTTTGTTTCTGATAAATCTCTGCTACAGAGAGACAGTGGTTGCTCGGTAATTAAAACTGCAACTTGATTTCAGATGAAATTTTGCCCATGACTAAGTATCCACCAGACAGAAATCCCAGATTCCAAACCTGTTAGGTTGAGGCTTGACTTTTTCTGGAGAAGTTTTAACCAGTTATGACATGAGATTTGTGAAGCGCAACTCTTTCAAATCTTAAGTACAAAGAGTTCAAGTTGCCCTAACTTTTTGTTGCTACCTTGAAAAAAAGAAGATAAAAGCAGATGTAGCGGAAATTCTAGTGGCCTGTAGGACCAAAGTTGATTTGACTGAAGTCCCATTTCTGAAGTTCGATTTCTGAAGTTAGTAACTTTTGAACCTGGAATGTTCTGTTGTCACAGATCGCCTGCCCTAACAAGGAGAGTGCAGCACATCCAATTACTACTGAGCTTTCATGTAAAGACATAAACCTTCAGCCTTTCCCCCTCCAAAGACAGGCTTCTCATGTAACTCAAGCCATCATGGTGGCTCATCAAAAGCATTTTTCACTGCTAAACTTCCCAAGGTGCCAGAACAATGAACATGAATTTGCTGCAAAGCACAGAAATGGAATTGGGGAAAAATAAACAACAACAAAAAAAACAACCAAAAACCACCACAATACACTCTCTTAATCTCTGTTCCTTCCTAAATCCCCCCAATATAGATCCAAAAGGCACACAAATGACAAGATCATCTCCTTCAGAACTCAAGATCTCGAGAAGAAGGGATGGCAGATGGAGGGCAGACAGAACTTGGCAAAGAGATCAAGGCATTTTCCATCCTTCTTGCGAATCTTCTTAGGAGTCAAGGGTTTATTACAGTTCCTGCAGGAGGGCTGGGTGAAGAGATCACTCAAACTCCAGGAGACGTGACAGAGCTAATGTACGATCCCTACAAGCGAGAGCAGACAAACAGCAAACAGCAGCCTCGGGAAAGTCAAGCAAGAATTCCAAGGACCCTGTGAAAATCAGAAGAGGGATGATGGCTGTCACAGTCATGCTATACCTTCCAGGGACAGCTGCCTATTTCTCTCCCCAGATTTTGACGATCGCTCCTCATTTCCATTCTGCCCTGGCACAGAGAAGTGCCCAACGGGAGCCACAGAAGTGACAAAACTTTTTTCGATTGCTGCATTCGATCTTTTCGCAGAGACACGAATCACCGTACGCTAAACCAAGCCCAAAGGTTCCGGGGATTTAGGGAGGGAATCTCTTCAGGGGAGCAACATCTCGCAACACAGACCTGACTAGGCCACGAGAACTGGTCTGTCCTTGAGCCAGAGCACAGCCACAGCAATACCAGTAAAGTAAACGGCGCCCAGGAGGCACCGCAGCATCCACACACAGTCGTCTGCAGCATTATTAAATCACCGTCACTGTCTTTGGCACAGCTGCGGTCCAGCACAACCAGTGCACTCCTGACCAGTTTGCAGGCTGTTTTCAAGATTCTTGCATGGAGCAGAAACCACAGAAACTCTGGGTGCAGAGGCTGAGGGGCTGGGAGCATGGATGTTGTCAAGTTGATGCTGAGAGGGCTGGAGCAGCTCTGCTGTGAGGCCAGGCTGGGAGAGCTGGGGCTGTTCAGCCTGGAGAAGAGGAGGCTCCGGGGAGAGCTGAGAGCGGCTCCCAGTGCCCAAAGGGGGCTGCAGGGAAGGTGGGGAGAGACTCTGCAGCAGGGCCTGGGGTGACAGGACGAGGGGTCATGGTTTCAAACTGAAAGAGGGGAGATTTAGATGAGATATAAGGAAAAAATTCTTCAATGTGAGGGTGGTGGGACACTGTCCCAGGTTGCCCAGAGAGGCGGTGGATGCCCCATCCCTGGAAACATTCCAGGCCAGGTTGGCCGGGGCTCTGAGCAACCTGATCTGGTTGGAGATGTCCCTGCTCCTGGCAGCGGGATTGGACTGGGTGGCCTTGAACGCTCCCTTCCCACCCAAACCCTTCTGTGATTCTATGATTTTAAGTGGCCTTGGGGCTAAGAACAGCACCGAGAGCTGGCTTGCAGTAGTGTAGCTGTACAGACACGGTGCTACAAAGCCAGGATGCACAAATCCACAAAAATGGCATTTGGAGCCAGGAACACACAGAAAAGAGAAGAAGCTCCTGTCTTCGGCCTCATCCAGCAACTGCTGAGCCCCTTTCACTGTTTCAACAGTGCGCGCGTGGGAGAAGAAAGCAGGAGGACAATGCAAGGGGATGACTCTCATCCAAGAAAATGACTATGTGAGAAGACAGACGGACTACAGCCGTCTAAGTGCTTCAGTCCAACAGGAATGTGCTGTCCTTTGGACAATTGATTACTGAAAACGTACAAGCCATTTTAAATAAGACAAGCACCTAGATTATTCTACTAAAAGGCGGGCACAGCAGCCAACGCAGCAGTAGACTAGCAACTGACCGGAATTGTAACAACTCAAATTTGGAAGTCGCATCTCAGACTGAGATGTTCAGAGCTTGACAAGGAGCATTTGGAAACAGACATTGTGTTCTAGGTTTGGCCTCTGCGTCGGGGGAGGCAGCGTGGCTCAATCCTTTTCTCCAGGCTTTGTGACAAGTGTCGCACTGACTTACGCACTCGCATCACAAACTCCTGTAGAGCCCAAAGGCCCCCTACCTCAGCTCCAAGTAGCACGGTTTTCAAAAAGAAAAATCTCTTCTTAAGCATCCGGCCTTGAGATGGTTTTCACTCAATATGTTAGCTCACCTCCCCTTAGAGATAAATCTATTTTTATTATTTCTTACCTGTATTTCTCATGTCACCATTTCCCAGATCATTTATCTGTCAACAGCAAGTGTCAGGTGCTCAAGTATTTCTTGAACTGGAGGATTTAATGAACCAGAATCTCCTCCCAGAATTACCTCTACTCAAAATTTCTACGTTATCAACTCTTTAACAGTTAATACCAAAACACACTTTAGATTATCTGATCTCCAGTTTGTCACAGATGTAGAAACCAAAAACTTTTGTCCTTCCAGCCCTGGGAACTGAAGAACTCCCACCTGACAAAAGCATGACTTTCCAGATGGCTTAAGAAATGTCAAGCACACAGAACTTACCATGTCCTGCCGCAGTTTGTTGCCACGGCCAGTCATTCCCATTCAAATTTGGGCGTGATCTCTAATTTGTCTAAAATGTCAAGGCTGAGCTTCCAGATCTGAGTTCTCAGGCCAAGTTAATATCCTTTAGTGAATGACACGTAATCCTTTAGTGAATCCTAAGTATCCTTTAGCGAATTACTAGTGAATTACACATAATGAACTGCAGTGTTCTTCGCTGCAAGAGAAACTGTTGACCTTTTGTCGTAGGCGGCCGTATGTGGGAAAGCGATCTGGCCTCCAGCTTGTCCCTCTTTGATGCAGCGGGGATCCGCTGCGCACGTGCAGTAATTTCAATCGCACGGCGATGCGAGGGCTGCTGGACAAGGCCATCCTCTGCCCTGAGAATAAGATACTCAACCACTTTTCATCTTGCCACCTACAGAGGCCTGTTAATCCGTAGACTGCTTCCGAAAGGCTTGCGGAAAGTAATCCAAGAGCAGCAAACCTACTGTCAGACTAAATCCATTATACTACGTTTAACACAATCATTGGAAAAATGTTGGCAATTTGAAAACAAAACAAAAAACTCTAAAGCCAACGATCCTAGCAGTCAGTCTGTCCATGCAAGGCACCCCCCTAGCAACTCCAATCCTTTCAGACAAATTCTGTAGAACTTTTTAAGACTTAAAAAGATATGAAACACCGAAATTAGATACAGGACCTCACTGCTGGTCACTAATGTCATATACAGATGTAAAAATTGCCTTGCTTATACTTACATACACAGCATGTTTTGCATCTGACATGCTTCTTACTGGCCTTCCTGATTTCGAACTCTTACATTTTCATGGGCTTTTCTACACAGCCATGAAGATCTACACACACTGTTCCTGAGGGAGTTTTACATATTGAAAACAACTGCAGGAACTGGGAATTTTCCATTAAAAACTCAGAACAAATATTGCAAAATTTGGGATTATTGAACATGTCCCAACATGGCTAACTACCTACTACTATTTAATGCATAACTACAGTAACGTTATTTAGAACTGTTACTCCAGCAAGGCTTCAGTTATTTTCCCTTTTAAAAATATTTTAATAAATTTCCCCTGTTTTAAGACCAATTTACAAAGCAGTCAAGTACACCAGCCATTTTAGAATCATCATAATTTCATTCACCTCATTAATTAATGGATATTCTCCGCTCCTTCGGCCCCCCCACGTTGCTCTAAGAGCCTCTTATCCTCCTGAACTCCTCTGGCTAGCTATAATTCAATTTGCCTCCCCCCTTCTTTTTCCTTGTGAAATACAATCAACTGCAAACGTAACGAGAAGCAAAACAAGACAGGGACAAGCAGAACGATTGGAGGTGTGGAGGAGAAAATAAAGACAGCAAATATTTTTCCTGAGAACAAAGAATGTGGACCAACTGCTTTGCTGTGGGCAGACTTTGCTGGCAGCGTAGCAAAATATCCTCAACGCCCGCAGATCTTAGCTTATCATCGCATGCTTTATCTTCTGATCCGCTAGCGAAACTCTCACCGGTTACAATGGGCTGTCAAATTTCCTTGGGGAGAAATTTCCTTGGGGACAAACCTCTCTCCAAAAAGAGAGCAAACCAAGGGAGAACTGCCATGCATTCTTCTCTCCCAAATTTTGAAAGCAAGACCTCTTCGAAGTACTAATTAAGCTCAAAACTAAAATTTATCATTTTTGTCGCAACGGAGTCCGGTCCTTAGAATTTATCAAGCTTATTTAGATACTGACAGCTTAAAACACCAAACTTATTTACATTTCTTACATTAAGTTGGCAGTCACACCCCAAGCGAGTGGCCCAATTCCACTTACTGCCTCTTGGTATCTCTAGAGCATTAAAAGCCCGTGCTTATCTCTCGCGGCTCATCCAAAAGGAACCTGAGGTACCTGAATATCAGATTGAAAGGAGAACCATCAGAAGCTAAAAAAAAAAATAAAAAAAAAAAAAAAGAACTTATTTTCACTCCCAAATGCACAGATACAAATATTCCAGAAGGTCTAAACCAGCCAGATGCAGCATTGCTCTTTTTCAATGTCAATGCCATTTTCTGGAGAAAAGGCTGTTTAGGGGCATAATTGCTTTCAATATCATGGCTTTTCCTTGTCATGCCATCTAGACTTTGCCTCCTTTTTGTATGAATTTCACCCTTTAGTCGTGGGTCTCCCTCTCCCTCTCCCTCCCACTTCAAAAGTATTGATCTTCAATCGGGGTACGTGGCCAGATACAGAGGTGTTCTCTTCCCTTAACTTCCCACATCTCATCAACAACAGCAATAAAAAAAAAATGCAGGAAGGTTTTATCACCTACTATCATAGCCCAAGCCCACGCAGACACATGAATCATTTACCCCAACACTGACTTTCTAGGTGACGGAACACAGCAGAATAATCCCATAGAACCAGCTAGGAGCTAAGTCCACGTCCAATTGAACTTGCAGAAGTTCAAAGCAATTCAATTATCCATTTGGGAATAAGGCCAGACACCAGCCTTAACACCTCTAACACTTGAGAAAATGGCTCTGGACTCTTTAATGATCAAAAGAAATCATTTTTTTCCACTATTCTACTCACTGTACATGAGTAGGAACCACTCTAGCATCACTGAAGAGATCCTCCTCTGCAGAGGTCCTTCTCCAAATTTCCATTAAAATTCACTACTTCATCTAATAAGCTCTGCAGACCCAAAAAAAAACAGTTGTGCTTTTTGATATAAGACCTATATTTGATATAATCTGCATAATATGGATGTGGGCTAGAGCCAAAGTGTTCAGAACAGGATCCTAGGTCTGGTAATTGGTTTAAGAACGATTCTGATAAAGTCACATCAACTGTGGCAAACAGGATGGGATGGGACGAGATGCCAGCTTCTACACTGCCCTGTTAACAGTATCTCCAGAATTTGTCATCCTATCTTTTATAGCACCACCGTTTTTTGCAACGTAACAGGTGTCACTGAACACAATCATGCCTTTTAAATGGAAGAGCAAAATCAGAAGGTAAAGTCGCGGCTTTTCAGCTGAAGGAGGTGATCTCAAAGTACACAGCAAAAAAAAATACTTTTTACAACTAGTTTACTAAACCAGTATTTTAACTACCGCACTCTTTCTCACAGCCTGGAGTCCTTAGCCTGCCAGGTTTTTTTCCCCTGTGTGTATGTGCAGACAGTACTAGCGACGACCACCATCTGAACACCTGTGGAGATGGACGTCCTCCAGCGACACAAAACGTAACGCCGAGAGAGCGGCTGCGTTGGCTTCGCACGCCCAGTCCCACACCGTAGGGATCCGCGTTGGGTACGACTGGGCTGCTACGCCTCCCTCCTACGCGAGGTTTCCGATCGAGACAGCAAGCAAAAATGGCTAAGGATGGGCTGCTATTTCCATGACTTGCGTATCAACCAGCCTGATAGCCAACAACCTAATGCACGTGAACTACTGGCTCCAGATGCTTTCTATCAGAACCAGTGACTACAAAGAAACTCCACTTCCAGCTGCCCAGTCTGTTAATTTTTAAACCATGCTTTACGTTATGCAAGCTTGTTTCTCTCTCCATACATTTTTATGAGATCCAAGGACCCAAGTGAAGTTTCATTCACTCCTCCATCCTTTTCCACATCTCACCCCACCGTCACCCATCCCAAAGGATGCCACTGGTTCTTACAAGATGCTCAAGAGAGGGACTTTCACTCTGAGCTATAGCTGTTCCACGGAGCGGTTGACATATCTCAAAGTAAACGGTGCAACCATGCACACACGTTCAGCGGCAAAGACTGCGATCTGTCAAGCACAGCTCTAAGGCACTGTTGGAAAAAAATTGGAACATTTAGGGCATAACACTATCTAATCTTCCAAAATTCAAGCTTTGGCCTTTTCTGTTCTTAGGATCACGTGCACCTCCTTTCACTAACAGCCAATTTAAATATTTCAGGAATGTCCAAAGCTTTGCACTACCTTAAGCAAAGCTGCCCTCTAAACAGTAGGTGATGCGATAAATTCTGGGGCGCAACAGAGGATTAAGGATCTGACTCATCTGAGCCAACACTTACGCTCATCAGTTGCCACTCCAGTATTTTCAGTGGAGTTGTACCAGTTTTCAAGAGAGAGAGAGAAAAAAAAAAATAAAAAAATCAGGCCTCAAGTGCTCATCATGCCAACGAACACAGAGCCATCCTTCTCCATACGTTAGCATAATTATCTCCTGCAGTTGCATCTCTTCGTTCTGATTTTCAAAGAGGACTCTGCTCCCATTCATCCTGATTCACAAACAACATGTAATGCTTGTAATGACTGCTCTCATCCCAGGGAAACGAAAGCCTCGCATCGCAGCAAGGAGTGAAATCAGCCTACAAGCTGATCTATGGAGGTGAAACGTCACCGGTTCTGTTTATGAATGCAAAACACCGTCTTACGAATGCAGAACGCTGCCATACGCTTTCGATCAAAATGGTGACAGTTAATAAGAGCAGCCTGAAACTTCTGAAAATAAATCCAACGTAATCAAATACTCACCGCTACACAAATTATAGAAGGCAAGCTGAGAGCAGAATATCAACATATCATTTCTTCAGGAGGCTTCAAGTTTCTCAGCTAGTTAAAGAGCCCCAAACCCAGAGTCACTGTGTCTACATAGGCTGTTCTGCTCAGCCTTTGAAATTCCTCACTGCTGATAAAATATTCTTTACTAGGTGCTGATAAAATATTCTTTACATTGGCAGCAAGCAAACCCCAGCAGTTTTGCCACTGATTCCACTTGGGTAAGTAACTCACTCTCCTTTATAGTATCTGCTTTACATCTCTGGAAAAGAGAGAGAATTTGATCGATCTTACACGGGAAAAATATAATATAAATGCCAATTATTGTCATAATCCAAGTCTTACAAAAGGGACTGACCTCTGACTAAGCACAGGGCTGGGAGCCAGATACTTCTGAATTCTACTCAAGGCGCAGACTGATTCAGACTGACACCTTATCTGTCTAACCCCAACCTTCCCTGCTTCTAAAAATCTGGGTTTCCTACTACTGCTGCAGTTCTACAGCAACGAGGCAGGAATTCAAACACTCAGGCTGGATTCAAGGGCAGAAGGAGGGATCAGAAGGACTAACAAACAGACAGAAAAGCTCTAGCGGCAGCAGAGCGCTGAACCAGCGCCCGAAGCCCAGACCTGTGCCAAGAGCAAAGGAGGAGCTCTTGGATTCGGGAGCTGAGGCCTAAACGGTGGATATAAGCTCTGTAACAGAATCAGGGCAGGACCCGGGGGCTTGAGTTACACAAATCTCACCAGCACGTCAGAATACTGGCTTGAACCCACATGAAGAAACGGAGTCGTCGTGGCAATAAAACTAACCCAGCTACCAAACGGGCACGTCACGTATTTTCAGCTGTCAAGATTCCAGGGGTGGGTATACTGCTGTCTTCTGCCTCCTCCACTTCACTTCAGAATTTGGCCAATCCTTTATTAAAATCCAGACAAAATCTCAGAATTCTTCACTATTAAGTTGGCTAGCTGGAGTATCTAACTACTGAAACACATCTTTCTACAGAACACCCCTGTGAGGCAGGGAAGTAAAACCATGCTAATTTTTGAGACCAAGAGCTCAAGAGGCCTTCAGACAAGTCAAAATGATTTGCTCAAAGTCACACGGGCGCTCTGTAAGAAGACAGAACAAGGACCCGGCCAAACTTTGAGCGTTTTCTCACCACACAAACAGCCACCCTGCACGGTCCATCTATAGCTTCAGGTATGACAAGGTGTAGGACAAATTTCAAAGGATGCCGTCACCAGGATCTCCACCACGTGTCTTCCACGCATAAAGAAAAAGACGTTCTGAAGTATTTCAGGCGCCTTCTCCCTCAGGATCTATCATCAGCAGTAACAATCAATATATTTTCTTAAAAGAGAAATTTGTTAGTTCAGAAAACTAAAATCCAAATCTAGCAAATAACGGTAACTTACCTACCCCTAATTTTGTTCTGAACTATAAACCAATTTTTCCCCACTAGTAAGCAAGTGTAGTTTAATTGGAGCACAGTCTTGGTGAAGACAGAGATTATACTTGGAGAACAACTCAGGAATAGGTAACTGCAACTCCTTGAAGAGTAGAAATCATTATGGCAGAAAACATGGGCTCTTGGCCACAGCTGCTGCCGTATTAAGAGTTTTATTTCATTTAAAAGCATTTCAAAAAGAAACACATGTCCTAATCAGTGCTCTTAAAGCAACAAACATCTCTCTGTGTAGCCTAGATGTGAACTAGGGCAATTTCCCCTTGCATGACATAGAGAAGACCTAGCTTGTATCCTCAGGGCAAGTTCAACTCTCTCTGTGCCCTGCTTTGAGAAGGAGAAGACCTACAGATGCAAGCCCTGAGGCTGCAGATACATGAGACACGGAGAACCGACCTGCAAGCACCCCATCCCTGCAGCAGGGGCTGGTGCTGCTCTTCTGTCCCTCTGCACAGCTCCAGAACGTGATGGAAATATCCATAGACCAGTTTGGTTCCCTCACCCAGCAGGAAAAATCAGTCAACCAACCAACCCACAGCCAGCGTGCGCCTGGCTTGGCAAGCTGAATCGGCTTGGTGGTTGTTATTAGCAACTGAGACAGGGAGAAGCCAATCTGGCCAAAAGTAGAGGCAGGCATAAGAGGCACACATGCAACATGACATCTTTTAGGTCTTTTTCAGAGTGGCTGAGCCGCCTGTGAAACAGCGAATTAACTCATCTGGTTTATCTTGAAGTAAAACTAAGGGCTCAGACGACACGCTTGCAGTTAAGGAAGCCTGAAAGGCCAACTGAACATTCCTAACATTCCTACAGCCACCAACTACTTACACGATACCTTGCCACTGAAGACAAAAAGAGTAAATCAGCTGAGCCCTCTGGACCCTCGATGCAGCTCAGCCATGCGGTGGCTTTCTAAGCCACGGTAACTCCACTGTCTGTTCTTCAACATGTGCTGACTTTGGATGGTTCACATACTTGGTCTTTTCTTTCTGTTGTTTTTCCTAAACCACAACAAGGCTTCAGCCCAGAGCCCCCAGAGCTCTGGCATTGCTGGCAGTTAGATTCGTAAGCACCGGCCTGATAATTCAGGTAAACTTTAAGTGATGATGCTGAAACAGTCTAGTTCTACCAGAAATCATATTTTGAGAGATAGCGTGAAACATACTACGCAAACACTGACGGTCATATCTCACTATTAACACATCTTAACTAATTAATACTGCGACGTACAAGTCATTACTCCCATTATACTTCTGGAGATCCCAACAGAGCTATACTTGCACTGGCTACAGAAAGACTCGGTTTCAGGTAAATGAGTAATTCTTGCGAGCCCAAATTCAAGAGCCTTGTGTTCACACCATGCCTCAAATTCTCTCGAGTACTGACTCTTATCCAACTGTGGATAAAAAGTAGGTAGGTGCTGCTACCACGGTAACTGCTACCAGCTGCCTACTCTGCTGACAGAGGATGCTGCCCCACGGTAGGGGTAACCAAACTACTCTCTAACCATGGCAGTTTTAAGATAACTCAATTTTAATCTTATTCAGTATTTAAGGTAATTTTAATTTTTTTTCCTAAGACTCTTGTTTTCTTATTTCCCCTTTCTGAAACCATGATGCCCACTTACCCTTTTTAAAAGATATCTATGGTTTAATCTGGAAACTTTACACCTAAATGGGTCGTCTTGGCCCATTTCCTCTAACTTAATACTCTCTAATCCCCTCCAAATAGGTTCATCCCAGCTTTCACCAGTCAAAAATTATTCACCTATACTCACACTGCATTCTCGATGACCGTATTAACGGCATGTGTACTGGAATATACCAAAAAAGCTGCTGCTTCTCTGATGGAGGGTGGCACATCAACACGCCACGATGACTCCAGAAAGGAACAGAAGAACGCGATACCCAGCTAAAACCGCACAGGGGCAGAACACAACCGAAATCTAGGTAAAGCACAGGAAATTAAAACTATCTAATTCATGGCTTGGAAATGTCTGTTAAAAGTCTGATTCAAAGTTAAAGGTGACAGACTGTCCTTGTGCCCACACAAAGCACAGAGGAGCTCCGAGATCGCTTTGCAGACTCCGAATTACCAGTGTAATAAGGATGCACAGGGCAGTGTGGCCTTACCTCCAGACTAGATCTTTACCATTTCAAGTGGTGATTTTAATACCGAAATGTTTCCAGCTAAAAGAAAGAAGAGGAGGTGGCTCAGGGGACTGGCACCAAAGTAGGAAACCGCTAGTTTTGACTAAGCCGCCGGCAACAGAAAATAACTAATTAATGGCTGTATCAAGAAGTCTTTTTGAAATACACTGGTAGTTTAGTTTCCAACACAAAACTCCCATGTGCTGTTACTTTTTTCCATGATTCCCTCTACAGAAGTCTGTGACTGCACTACCACTCACACCACGAATGTCCACGGACCAGATGAATAACCTTCATCCTTCAAATAATCCATCTGGGAAAATCTGACTGCATTCACAGCTGCCCAGTTTGTCGCTACCGATTCTGCAGACGGGATTTCCTCTTTCCAGCTCAGGCTGACAGAAGGTACAATCAGAAGTCAAAAGGTCACAGTATCTCAAGAATCTGATTGCCAGTGGACAAGTATTTGGCCGTGCCTGTAAAAGAGGTGTGGGGAACAGCGATACAGGACTGGCCAGTGAGAGAGATGGATGTCAGCACAGTACAGGTCAAGCTTCAGCCTGACAAGCCTGAAACTTTGAATTAATTTGCTTATTTATTGAAGAAACAGCATGGATACCAATTACATTGAAGCTTCATGACGGAAGTCATTTAAGAAAAACCCAAACTAATAAGCCACATCCAAGGATGGGACTTAGACAACTACAATTCATACTGGGATTCAAGGTACAGCAGCACTTGCGTGGTCCAACACATCCAGCTCTCACGTTGGGCTGGGTGTCCTAGGCTTTCTGCCTTTGCTACCTAACTCGACGTTCCTGGTGCGCTCATTCCCTTTCACCAACTCCGTAGCGGTGCTCACCTCTCTTGCACGGCTCTGCTACCCCTCTAGTATGTTCCGTAGATGTATGGAGATCTCTTTTTTAACACCACCTTTTGGCTGAGTTTCTAAGAACTGCGTGATTTTCCTTCTCTTTCAGTGACAGAAAAGCAGAAGTAGAAATAACCTATCAGTCAGACCAGCTGAGGAATTAAATGCTACTGCTCCCTGGTTTAAATGTCTAGCAAATACCAAACCAGAGGAAATCTCCAATTTAGCCAATTGCTGATGATCATTGTAACCATTTATCTAGTCATTTCTTAGACAAATTAACAGAAAACTGCCAAACAACTCTATTTTTATGGGTTTTTTTTAGCTTGTACTTACACTACTGGAAAAGTTCTGAGCATACTTTACATGGGGATGGGACGTTATAAAGCCTCTTGAGGGTCTTCAGTGTTATTCACCATTCTGTAAGACACAATTAAAACACACAAAAACGTCAGAGATTTCTGTGAAAGGCAAAAACATTCTGACTTCTTGTTATCTGGCGTACAATTATACAACCAGCTTACAGAGGGTAACCTTACAGTAGGAGCCGTGACGTGGTTTCCAACGGACCCAGGGTCTTCAAGTCTGGTAAATAACCTTTCACATCCAAACAGCCTATGAATTATAACAACTCAAGTTCTAAATGGATACCTGACAGATCTAAACAATCAGCTGAGTATTCTGAGCCTGCGCACGCCCATAGGTTAAAAACTGGAAGTGTTCGATCACATTATTCTGCATAATCTGTAACGAACCCAGACCCACAGACGATCACAGACAGACTTCAACACGCTTTCTGCAAAGGAGAAAGCTGATGTCTGGTAGTATAATCAGTCCAGAGACAAAAATTTAAATTACAATTGATTTCTTTTGGCCACAAGTAAATTAATCTATGCAATCATTTAGCCTTATGACAGTTACCTACCCTTTCAACTCACAAAAGCTATTAAAAGGATTATTTGGCCAACATCCGCAGAGAGCTTAGAGACAGGTACTATGTTCTGAAAAGGAATGACCTAATAGAATTTTCTTCAGCTATCACTGCTGATGTCTTTCTCCACAAACTAACACGGACTCAAAGTGCTTCAAAAGTCAAACGATGAACCAACGGGAAAGAGAAAGGCAGGGTATTGTATGCAGGTAGACGTGGCAAGAACTGGGCATTGAAAACAAGCGGGCAGAGCAGCACAGGGGTTTGCATGGGATGATCTACTCTGCTCCATGAAGAGATGTCTGTAACATTAGCAATCAAGCCGTGAGGACGGATGGATCTTCTCAGGGGTTAAGAGTGGTCCAGATGCTACAGCATGACTCTTCCTCTATCTTACCTGCTGTAAGTTTGGGGAAGAACGGCACCTATTCCAGATGGAGTCCACTGGAACAGAGACTACGCTACCGTTTACGTGGCTTTTATCTTTTCTTCCTATGTGAAATAAATTTAGGCTCTCTCAGGTCAAAAGGCTGGGCTGAATGAGCTTTTCCAGAAGTAGCAGCAGTCGGCTTCTGGACACCAGCTTCCCCAGGGGTTTTAAGCCTGCCCCCACACGACTGCTCCCATCCAGATGCGACAAAGGAAAGCGCTTTGTGGTTCTGGGGAGGGAGCTCCTGAGAGCTGCCATCTCCAGAATAATTCATTTGGCCCACATCTAGGTCCTGGGTTGTCTTCTCACTCTCCAGCAAACAAGGCTGTCAAGAGCAAGGTCTCAGAGAAGATGAGTGGTCCTAGCAGACCACAGGCCACGTACTGTGGGCTTGGGGAGAAACTGCGACACCCAAGTACCGATGGATGGAAGAGAGAAACACACAGGTCCCTTACAGTCAGCCACTCCAAACCATTTAAAGATATTCTACACCAACCCACTTCTCTCTTAAATCTCGTAACTGCATAAAAACATTTTCCCCGAAGCAGTCACAAAAAATCTGAGATCGTGTTGTTGACTTATTTTGAGTTTAGCTGTTGAGAAAGCTGTTTTATTTTCCAAAGAGGAACAAATTAGACTTAAATATACACAAACCTGAAGGTCAGAGAGGCTAATGATAGAGAACTGGATTCCTGAAAGAAAGGTTTGATTCCAGGGTGAGGTGTGTGGAAGAAGCAAAGAACAAAATCCACAAAGGAAAGAAAAGACCACCTTCTATCATCATGAAACAGCTCTGGTGCCACCAGCTCTGGAGCCCCCAACAGCAGAAGGCCGTGGAGCTGTTGGAGAGGGTGCAGAGGAGGCCACGCAGATGCTGAGAGGGCTGGAGCAGCTCTGCTGTGAGGCCAGGCTGGGAGAGCTGGGGCTG
>WHYT01014645.1:17377-44949 GCA_009806455.1 Tetrax tetrax
GGAGGAGAAAAAAAAAAGCAAAGAAAACTTAAAGAGCCAAGTTGAGAAACAAAGGAGGATTTTGGATCAGCTCTGTCCGGGACAGCGCTGCTCTGTCAGTGCTGGGACGAGACCGTCCTCGCACCACCCGCCCCAGGCCTGGCAGTGGGGAATGTTTGCTCTGTATAAAACAGTTGTGGGATTTTGTTTTTTTTTTCACCCTCCCCCCAATCTGTGCGCCTATTAGTGAGGCTTCTTAGCATCCCCTTTGTGTGCCTGAGCTGCCACCAAACAGACTCCGTGTATGTATGTGTGCGTCTCCTCTCTCATCGGTGCCCTGCGTCCTCCTTCTGAACTCCTGCTCCAATTTCAGCCAAATTTGACAAAGAGGATGTTGAAGAGATGGGGTATTTTGATAATTTGTGAAGATACAGTAAACACTGCTGAGAAAAATTATGGCAATGTGAGCTTCCCCTATACTAGACCTCAGAGAATCTACAAATGTGGAGGACTGTCTGTAGGAAGGTGGGCTCCCATCTTCTGCTGCCCATACAACTCCTTCTAGGCTTTTTATTAGTTATGTGCTTGTCCTTTTTACTATCATTTGTCCTAAGTTGGCTCAAAGACTGATTTTCAGGTCCGGAATCAGATCCTAAATCTTTTGGGGTCTAACGGTCCAGGTTTGGTCTCCAAACCATGTCATTTCCAAGAGGTCTGTTTGTCTGAGACAGTCCCTGAGAAGGTGACAAATCTCCAAAATTACCTGAAACTACACAGATAACACCTACATTTTTTTCTTCATTACTGGGGTAGGAGGGATATATTTTGGGATAGGAAAAAAAAAATAATCCCCCAAAGAAAATAAATCCAGTCTTACTGGTCTGGCAGCATTTGTGAAAGAAAAAGCCAGGAGCCAGGTGACTGTGGAGCGTGTCCATGTGTGAGTGGAGACCTCTCTGCCTGCGTAAGGCTCTTGAGGCAAAGATCAGAAATTATTGGACTGTTTTAGGGGAACTTATTTTTAGCAGAGCATCAGGGTTCCTCGCTTCAGCTGAGAAAATGAGGCTGGTTGTTCCCACCACGTGCCATTTCTCCAACCGAGCCGTTCCCTGTCAGCCCAGATGCTGATTAATTTTCAACATCTTGTGCCTGACGTGCCCGATCTGAGACCGTTGACTCAGAAAACAGGAAAGGTCAGTTTGACTCACATCTAACCCAGCGCACTGGGCTCCACGTCCAAAACAAACAGCCGTTGCGCGGGATGCGGGCTTGCTGGAGATGGTTCCCATGTGAAGAGAGGGCAGGTCCGCGTGCTTTCTCACCGTGCCGACATCCTGGGGCTGTCCTCCCCTCTGACAGTGGGAGGGTGAAGGTGTGGAAACCCTCATGACTTGGAAAACCAGAAACATTTTTGCAGAGGGATTGTTTCGTTTAATTAAAAAGGGGAGGGAGAGCATCGTTGTTTGTAGTGCGAGGTCCTGGTCTCCTTTGCACAAGGTGGGACAACGCCTGTGGCTGTGGCTTGGGGAGTGTTTTCTGTCCTGGCACACCATGCCTGGTGATGGGTTCACAGGTCTGCAGAGCAGAGAGGATGAAATTCTCAGCACGGTATCAGCTTTCCACCGCGTTGTTCTGGCATGCAAACGGCGAGCTTGGCTGAGGAGAGTTACAGTGCTTTGCTAAGTGACCGTGCCCTTGGCAGGCCACGGGGTGACCCGTTTAGTGAAAGATGTTGCTGGGGATAAGGAAGACCAGAGTGATGGAGGGAGGCAGCAGTGGGTTTCGGCGGTGTAGTAAGTCATCCTGCCGAGGTCCCAGATAGGGTGACCTCAAGGCTCTGAGTTTCAATGGGCCACTGATATTTCCCTGAGGCCAGATCCACCGGACGGTTCCTTGTGGTCTCCAACTCATCAAAACAGGACCCCAACTGTTAGCATAGCCCATCTGCTAACAAGATATCCTGTACACGGAGCACGGGGTTTGATCTGTACAGAATTTTAAAGAAGCTGTTTTGTTGTGGAATCTCTGGACATAAAGTAGCCGCAGTAATCCATCCCTTAATGGCCTTACAAGATCCATGGAGTCAGTAATCTGTGATAAAAAAATCTCGAACCCATAGCGTGTCCTCCTCTTGTGTCGAGAGCTGCATCACTTCAATCTGCCGATGTTCATGGGGGTAGGATGGGTCTGTGTTATCCCAGGGTAGAAACAGAAAATGGGTGTTTGTATTTTATGGCTTAAGGGAGGCAGAGGTACCAAACTGACCCTGCAGTTTTTTTTTTTTTCCCCAATCCAGCTGCTAATGCAGTAGCCTGGAAAGCATCTCAGTATTGCAGAGCCACATTTAACCCAGTGCAGAAATGGGCTGGAGGAAAAAATAAACCACGTGCCTTAGCTTGGGACCTTGGCCTTGGCCTGATGAGTGAGGAGGTAACCAAGTCACCACGGTAATTGTGCGGTGTTTAGAAGTGGAAAGGGATACTGCATTTCCACAGTAATTCCAGTTAGTGCTCCCCGGTCCCTCCCGCCGCCTCCAGATTATATTTCTAAATGATCTAGGACATTAGAGTGAAATCAGTAGCTGATTAGCCAGCCTGTTTGGCTGCAATCACACCTTTCAATATTAATTACCTGCTCCTTGAATCTGACGACGCTGAGCGGCTGCAGCGAGGGCTGCTCGGTGTTTGGTGTCGTTGGCCGAAGACAAGGGTTTGCAGGGATGAAGTGCCCGTGCTCGCTCGCAGACGTGATTGAGGAACGCAATCAGCTCTTCCAGCAGCCTCAGCCGGAGGGCGGCTGGGATGGTGACGCCGACCCGGCTGCGCGTGCCGGAGATGGCGGGGGGAGGCTTTGTGTGGGAGGAAAGACAGAGGAGAGGCGAACTGGCCGAGAGGGGCTGGGGCCGGGTTCTGAGCTGGTGGAGCAGCTGGCGTTAGCGGCAACGCTGGTTTTCTAGGGAACACAGAGAGCTTTGCTGGCTCGGTTCGGCTCGGTGTGAACGTTTGCAGCGGCATAGGCTGAGCTCTCTTGGAAATCTGTCACAAGCCAGGTTGGAGAGAGATGCTCCGGTGTGTCCTCTCCAGGCTCCAGCCTTCCTCCTCCTTTTGTGGGTTGAAGAAACATCCTTGTTTTGCAGTTTTCATTCTTCTGCTGCTAAACAAACTCCGAAACCAGGGCGGTACAAGAACTAGACAACTGTGTTCACAAATTTTTTCCTCAAAGCGCAATGAAATGACCACACGCAGACCTGAGCTAGCGCGGGTTGTGTCGAACTGATTTGGTGTCTGCCCTTCCCCTGCTTCAGGCTGGTGAGATGTCTTCCCTGGCAGAACAAGAGCCAGCCCTGGGCTTGTGGCCACCGCTGGGGACCAGCCCGGCCGGTGGAGCTCATGGTGAAGGTGTGGGAGGCCGAGTGGCTTTTGTGCAATTGGGAGGGGAGAACGCGTGCAGCACTGGGCCAGGGGCTGGCGTGGAGCTCCGGTAGTGCCGAGACCTGCACGTGGCGCGTTCCCATCCTGGAGTTCAGGCAGAGTTCGGCCCCGGCGCTGGGAGCTGCTGGAGACAATGCAAATCCCACCTGCTCCTGCCAGCTGCGCCTTTCGCCCCCGTCTAACCACTTGTCTGCGTATCACAATGAACCTCAAAGCTCTTGCATAAAATAACACTTTATTATTAATAATAATAATAAGTGGAGGTAATTTGTGATTCTTGAAACTGGCCCAAGCCACCAAATTCAGATTGAGATCTGACTTCAGCCTCCTGAACGCGGGGTTTTGGGCTGCTCCCCGTGCATGCATGGGGCCAGTTGTGAAATTTGGAGTTGGGATCCTACATCCCTTCCTCCTGCCCCTGAGCCGTTCAGAGCTGTGGTCTGGCCCCAGGCCAATGTTTAACCATTGTGAGAACCTCTCTATTTAAGGGTGTGCCACCTGTCTCTCTCTTTTTTCTTTTTTTTTTTTTTTTTTTAATTACGATCTTCAGAAGGGTGAATTGCGTTACTGAGATCTGCCGGTAACTGCACGGTGATCAGTAGGGTTTGCTTGCAGTGGTGGGGTTTGCTGAGGTGGAGAAAACCATGGGGGCTGATGAGCCCATATCAAAGGCACGGTGGGACCTTGCTGGCATTTACGGCTATTTGTGCATCCTTTTCCTGCTGGAGAGTCCCAGCCGTTGCAGCAGCATGGGCATAGGCTGCAGGAATGCGGCAAACAGCAAGTGGAAGAGGTCACGGCTGGGCTTTTCGGAAGAGCTGGGTGCTGGCTGTGGCAGGAGACGGTGCTCCGGTGCTGGTGTGCAGCTATCGCGCATCTGGCTCCGGAGTGCTAACGCTAAACTGCTCCCGTCCTGTAAATCTTGTTCCAAAGGTGGAGTGGAGGTGGGAGAAACTCTTATTCGGTTAGCAGGACAGGTGGGTGAAAGCTTTTCCCGTTGCTGGGGCATTCACAAAAGCTTTCTCTGGGTAAATTCTCTCTCTTGTGTCTGGTGCATCTATGTGACGTGTGTCCACAGCACAGTCCTTTCTCCGTCACCGCATCCATGGGCTTCTCCTGTCCCTGACTGTCTTCTGCTGCAGAGCTCCATCCCTTAGGAGCTCCATCCTTTCCCCAACGGGCTTGAAACTGGCCAAAGGGTGGGTTTATCTAAATAACTTTTGAGATTTTCAGACTGACGGATCCTCAGACACAGAGGGAAACTGCATAACTGTCCTTGAGAAAAAGAAGTGAAAATAAGAGAGGTGGCAGCTTTCAGGTTGGGTATCCAGCACGCTTCTTGGCTCATCTGTTTTTTTCTTTAAGAACCAAAAAACAGAGTGGGGCTGTTAACATGTTCAAGAGCTGCTGGAGAGTGGCGGTGTGTGCGTGGGGAATGTGGCACAGAACCTGACCCGTCTTGTTTGCTGCGCTTTGTACCCCGTGTGTGTACTGGGGTGTCACTACCAGCAACCCCAGGAACCAGTTTTGTGGCAAGGGTGCAGCCATTGAGCGTGAACCTCCCCTGCCTTCAACAGCAGAAACAACCTGCCACAGGAGAGAGCCGAAACGAGCTCTTGAGGTCCATCCCCGAGGCAGCCTCATCAGCCTCCATCCCCACCCAAAACCCGGGCAGACCGTGGATTAGTCCTCTGCAGAAAGCAAACTCCGCCGCTGGCAAAACTGACCCGTGGTGGATGAGTTTTTGCTATACAGGAGGGTTTGTGTCATTCAAAACCCAATTATTATTTTTTTTTTTTTTTAAATCTCTGACCAACCCATTGGCATTTTTATCAATAATTTTTCAAAGCTGCAAGCGTACAGCCTTTCCCTTGTTCCAACAAGCGTGGGTGGGAGAGGGTTTGCAGCCCAGCCTGCACGCCTGGGCACGGCGGTGGGCGAGCTACTGCAGGCTGGCTCTGGCCACGCGCTGGCTGTGGTGCAGCTCTGCTTCCAGGGCGAAGGAGAAGCCAAGCCAGTGGGAACGTTCTCCAGTGCCGTTTTCTGCCATTCACAGTAATTTTTATTTATATGTTTGCTTTTTCACATGCAGATGGCCAGCATCAATGGCTTAGAGCTGTGGTTTGCATCCCAGCGCCAAGCAAGTCGTCTTGTCCTGGCTCAGCCTTCAAGCGAGCTGGCTTGCCCGCGTCTACCTGGGCCGTTGCTATCTCTGCGAAGTGGGTAGCTCGTTCTACAAGCTTCCAGCAGTAGGTTGCTGGCTGTTTGCATCATAAACTAGTGTTTAAAGTGTGGTTATGGTCAGAAAAGAGCCAGAGAGCAACTGTAAACTTGACATCCCAGTTTTTTTAAAAAAATATTTCTCCCTTGTCAATGGCTGTCCGTATCAAATTTGCTCCGTTTACGGGTCTCAGTGAGAGTTCTCCCTCCCAAACTCAGCGTGGCAGCTGGAAGCCGCTTTCACTCTTTGTTTTGCACGGCAAAATGAAAACATTGGGAGGCAAAGGGACATGCAGCCACTGCTGCTTTGAGTCACGCAGGCTTCCAGGGCACGTGCTGGACCTGGCTTAGACCAATGCATGCTCAACCATGCCTTGTCTCCATCTGTGTGGACCGAGTGACCAGCAGAATATTGTCTGTGTGTGGACTCCCTCTTCCAACGCGTGTGGGTTTGGGCAGCCCTTGAGAGGGCTACGAGCTAGGTGGTAGGTGCCCCAAAAGAAGACTTCAACCCGCATTGAGCTGGCAGCAGAGGTCTGCCCATCGTGTTTCCAGAGAGAAGTGGCTTTTCCTCAGGAGGAATTCGGCCGGGAGGCTGGTGACCATCCCACAGCAGGGGTGGCTCAGACCAAGAGGGCTCTGCTGTGGGAGCCCTGGCTCGGAGCAACGGAGGCTTGGACTCTGCTCCACCATCAATGGATTTTATTGTCCTGCAGGGTTTTGCTCCAACACTTAATTCAGCAGCTCCATTCATTTTGGTCGGTACGTACATATATACCTTGGCACTTGGCTGCCAGGACAGGCCAAACGGTATTACGCAGCCCCAGCCAAAAAGCACAGGGCGAGGTAGGCAGTTTGCAGAAAAATTCCTCCCTTGCTCGGGTGAAGTTCCTAGAATCTGCGGGGAGGTACGGGGAGAGGGTTGGCACCGGCACGGTGGCCCCGCCGGCTTGGACAAGGGCTTGAGAAACTTCTCAGCTTGACTTCGAACCGCTCCGTAAAAAATTCAGGACAAACGTTGGAGGTAAACTGCTAAATCATGTCTTAAATCCCTTCCTCCGGAGTCAGATTCCACTCCCAGCCTCTTACCCGGCACATCTGGAGGGGGATGCGAAAGTCTGAAATTCACTCTAAACATCCCTCCTTTCCCTTCTCACCTCCTCCCCACTGACCTGAGACCTCCTTGAGCACGGGCAGGGATGGGGGGGACACACGGCGCTAATTACTGTCCGAAACATGGGTGAGTTATGGCTGTCGAGCACACAGGGCTGGTTTTGTGTGCCGAGATGGGCATACGCATTGCTCTTTCCTCACAAAGGTGAGACCTCCAGGTTCTGAAGTGAGAAAAAGCCCCAGTACAGGTTCTGAGATCCTTCCTGAGCTTTTCCCCTTAAGATTTTTGTTTTGTCCATTGGAAGGACTTGTACGCAGTAAATCCTTAGGTGGGCGTTGGGTGATGATGATGATAGGACTGTATGGCTGAATTTGGTGTCTGCTTGGGCACAGTGTGGTCCAGAAAAGCTACTGTAGAGAAATGAGTTGGACATTTGGTGCTAACCAGGGCAAAAGCAGTGGTGGAAACACCGTATCTAGGGAAACCTTGTCTGTGCTGCAAGGTTGAGTAGTTTTGGTGGGTTTTATTCGTGTAGTAGAGCTGGATGTATGGAGGTGAGGGACATCCAAACATTTTGTTTTCAGCTTTCTTTTCAGCCTGGTACCTAATCCTTATTTTCTGTCTCTTTGGAAACTGAAATTTTTCAATGCCGTTGCCTGTCCTCCTTCACGCACGTAAGGGTGCAAAGCGATTCCCAAGGACCTGCCATCTAATCTCTAGACAGAAAAAAAGCATTACAGATACTGCATTGCTCCGTGGGGAGGGAGCAGATGGGCAAGGCATTTTCTGCAGGTTTCTGCCAGTGACTGTGAAGAGAAAGTGGTTCGTTATTATAGGTCTGCAAAAAATTAAGTCCGTCATATTTCCTAGTCTGCCTGAGGTTCTGAAGTCACAAATTAATATTTCTCTGGCGTAGGGCGAATTGTTGGCCTCCTGGGGCTCCCTTTGGACAGGCTGCTGATGGGGACAGTAACCAAATATGACAGGGCTGCATGTTGCATTTCCATTTGCTTTACAGAGCCTCACTTTCTTAAAATTAGGTAAGATTTATGGTTTCTTCTTTGATACGCCAGCCTATAAGGAAAAGTATCTTTAGCCCAACTTAAAAACCAATGAAAATATTTTTTTTTTTAGCAGAGAAGTTTCACGTCATGTAGATTTCTGTCCCAAAGAATGCAGGTGAAATGGCCTGGCCCCCTCGGTGCTGGGGAGAATCAGGCTGTAAAGGGAGAAAGATTATTTTTTTTTTCTTGAAAACCTGCATCCTGCCGATCCTACTCTTTCTCCCTTCGGCAGAATATTTTAGTGCCAAAGGTGGATGCGTCATTGTTGAAGAAATATCAACAAGGCATGCTCCAAAGATGTCCCTTTTTTCCAGAGGACACCCAGTCTGGGTTGCGTTGGTGGCTTGGTTCAGCTTGGGGGTCCCAGTATTGCTTTGGAGTAACCTCAGGCTCCGAGAGCTTTATTATTTATTATTATTTATTATTATTTATTATTATTTATTGCCCGTACTGCAGCGTTCCTGGGGCCTGAGCCCCTTTTGACGTCCGACCGGGCTTTTTTGGCTGTTTCCCCTCCCTTTTTGTCAGACCTTTTTCTCTGCCCCGGAGCTGTTTTGCAGGAGCCGGTGCCAGTGGGTTGGATGATAACGGGGTGCTGCTGGCTCTGGGGCTCTTTTGGAATATTTTGCTCCTGAGGATGGCACCGAAGTGTTTCCGCGTGTCGGGTCCCAGCGCTGCCCCGGATCCGCCTGCTGTGTCCAGGAGGGACGCCCCGTAGGAAGGCAAAATCTCCCCCCCCCCCAGGCCAGAGAGGCACCTTTGGCACTGTTAGGAAGTCCTTGACATCCCTTGCGACAACACCGATAAAAAGGGATCATGAAAGCGTGGGAAAGTCGGGTGGCTTGACCCAGCCTGCCTGTCCTCCCGTGGGCACCGCCGCCGCCTGCCCACACCACCCGGCAGCTCTGCTCCCGTGTTTGGTTTGAGCGGTGAAAGTCCATGTGAAGAATGAGAGGAATCCTGCCAGAATCCACCGGGATCAGCCGGAGCCGGGAAGCAGGGGGTCCTCCTGCGCTGCCCAGGGCAGGAGCGTGCGGGAGCACCCAGGGCGGGTGGGGGTTGGTGGCTATTTTGGGGTTATATCCTCAAAAGATCTGGTTTTCCCCACTCCCCTGAAGGGCTACAGGGCTGGTTGCTTGGAAATTGGAAGCACTCTCTATCGTGTGCTACTGAAAAATGTCTTTATTTATAAGCCTCTGGTGTGTTCTTGGTCCAGAACTGTTTGTCCACCTCATCAGGGTCTTAAAAGTGTTAGGCAGGAATCCCAAATGAGCGGCAAAAAGCTGTGAAGGCCAGTGCAAGGCATCTTATTTTTGGGCTCTATGTTTTTAAATCAAAGTTCTTTCAATATCCGTATCTGCCTGTGGTTAATGGGTTACAGATGCAAATTGGCACTTCCAGCTCCTGACCCGAGGTGCCCCGGCCAGGTCTCATGACTGAATCGAACGGGGCCAAGAAATATTGACAGGCTGGAAAAGCACTGGGCTCCCCACGCTGAGGATATTTTCCTTAAAGCTCCAGCTCCCAGAACTGCATGAATTCTGACTTTTCCTACCTGAAAGCTAAATTTTGGTGGAGAGCCACCTTCCTGAGCGAACACGAACAATGTGAAAGCCAGATGGCCTTTTTGTGTCATTATTTTTAAAATTTCCATTTAATAAGGGACTTAGTGATAATTTAAAGTGACTGTTTGATAAAGTTTGGGGACACCTCTTGCTCTTGTTTTGCATGACCTCCAGCCCTGCAGCACCAGCCTGAGCCTGGATCCTCAGGGCTGTGTGCACATCTGCACCCTGCGATGGGGTTTCAGGGGATGCTTAACATCTTGGATCACCCAGAGCCGTGCCCTGCTGCTGGCACATGGTGAAATTCCTTCCCAAAACACATGCAGTGAACCTCACTGGGCAGGGGTCAGGCTTCGTTGACGTCGAACTGGTTCATGAGTGCTGAAACATGCTGGTGGGTGGTGGGGAGCGCTGGGCTGCGTGAGCTCGTTCTCATCGTACCCGGCAAGACTTGGGCGCGTTCTCAGGCTCCTCGGGGAGCGGGGGATGAAGGGCTGGGGTGTGTTTGGTTTGGAGGGTGTAACTGTTTATGGATGTGTGTTAGGATGGGATATTTGAAGATGCTGGAGGGAGCACAAGTCCTCTAAAAATCAGCTGGGGGCCTGCGCTCCTAAGTCCCTTCATCTCTGGAAGAATCCCGTATTTAATGTGGGTATGGCTGCTTGGGGATCAGGTTGCTCCTGGGAGGTAATTTTTATTTATTTATTTTTGTCAGAGATGGTGCTTTAAATACCGTCCCCCCCGTCGTCTTTGTGAATGTGTCTGCAGCACAGCTGGGTGCTGCTAATAAATCTAAAATAAATGAATTACATTATGAAGGAAAAACACTTCACGGTAGACAGCTCCCGATGTGCTTTTGGGCATTTCCTTTTGGCTCGGGCTTTGCTGCCTTTCTCAGGATGAAGCCCGAAGTGGCCGCTGTTTAGCCGCAGTTTTAGGGCGAGGGGAGTGAGGAGGGGCAGGGGATGCTGTGTAGGGCGGCGGGCATGGGGCACAGCTCAGGTATCCCAGGTCCTTGATGCATCGTCTCCATGTAGCATGGCTTTGCAGAGAATAGGTTCTGGAGGAGTAAAAGGTCATCTGTGGGGTTTAGCAGGAAGCAGTGTGAAAACATCAGATTTTTTCTTCCTGCTGTTACCAAAGTCATTCCAGGATGGGCTCTGCTAGCTTTACAGTGGACTGAGGTAAGCTTGCATCCATGTGCAAGCTCGCTCTTGTTTGATTAAAGTGGCCAAATGGGCAGGAACTCCTGAGCCACATGCTCTTTATGACCAGCTCATTTCAGTTCAGCTCAAGCCTGCTCCTCACCAGCTGGTGCCAAGGAGCATCCCTGGATCCGCTGGCACCAGGGCACGCGGCGTGGATCAAAGTCACAGAGAGTTTAGAGTGCTCAACACTTTCATGTCCAGATGGGCTGTGAACCATCAAGTTTTGGGGTGTCGCTTCGAGGACCACGTCTGGCTGGAGCCCTTGGTACCCAGCCGGCGACGGCAGCGATCGCCGCGCCTGCCCCCTGCCCTGGCCCCCTCTGAGGAGTTGGGGCTCCCCTGTGCAGATCTCTGCCTGCTCCCCTTGTAACTGAGCTCACAGGGAAATCTTCAAAGGCTCGCTCCTATCAATTTTCCCCACCATATGTTCTCATTAAAAAATTTATTGTGCACTTTATCTTAGGACTATTTGCCATCAATTAATAAAACATGTTGCAAGCTTCAAATGAACATTCTCCCCTCCCCACTTCCCTTTAACAAGGGAAAGGACAGAGAAATATGGAAAAAAATTTACCATAACAGATGGAGGTTTTTAACCTTTCTTTTCGCCAATCTGGAGGAAAAAAAAAGAGTTCTCAGAATATTGACATGGGTTTTTAATTATGAGTTACATCACTTGAAGGCCAAATCCGAAGCTTAGTGAGCTCAACAGACGGATTGCCAGCCCAAAATGCTTGCATGTTAAGGTATACGGATGCTGGCACGCGGTGGGGACAGGGGCTGTGGGGTGACGGTGTGGGTGGCTGTGGGAGCGGGTCCCCCCCTCTCCTCCCGGCGCCGGGATGGGGAGACAAAACAGCAAAATCCACTCCTGGAAGCAAACTGTTGGCGATGGTTGCGGCCAATGGCTCCCAAAGGCGTGTGTTGTTGGCAGCCAGAATGTCGTGCCGTCCTTGGCAGTAGGTGTCTGGTCCTGTAGGTAACAGGGGGCTGTGGTGGAGGTTTAAGAAAGGGGCATTTTGGGGTCTTTAAAAATTTCTGGAAAGGAGCACACCTCCCCGCCATACCCCAGATGTAGGGGCAGGAAGGGGGATGTGGAAGGAGCCTGATGAGCTCCATGCTAACGCATCACTCTCCCTCTCCTCTCCCGCTTGATGAGATCAGGAGCGTGATTTTTTGCTGTAATTTGCATTTTCGGGCCGTTTGACAGGAGCTGGTTCCCGGGGCCGGTGGGGTTGGTGGTGGGGCGATGAGGCGGGAGGAAAAGCAAATACAGCATCTCCCGGCCGTCCCCGCAGATGCCGCAGGGCTGGTACGCCGTGTACCCTGCGGAGCATTTGCTTTGTGTCTGTGCCTACCAGGAGAAAATAAACACAAAAATAATGCATACAGATGGGTTTCTTATATAAATAAATGTCTGGGGAGAGACCTGGCTGTGGGTAACCTGCTGGGAAAGTCCTGGTCAGATGGGAATTGTAGAGTTAAACACTCCAGTCTCACTTGGATGTGTCTTGGCTTTGATTTATACTTCTGATTGGATGTTTGCCTGGCCTGATCAGAGAGCTTGGGCAGCGGCTTGTGTTGACACTCGGTGTTTAGCTCTGGGTAAAGTTTAAACAGGACTTATCATGGCTCTGACACCTCGCGAAGGCTTCCCTGGTTTAATAGCGTGCTTCATGCCATCTCTTGCGTAGGTTTGCCCTGTGTTGCTGTCCTAGATATTCAAAAAGAAAAAGGTAAACTTGTGAAATAAATTCATGGAATAGCTCATTCGAAGCCTCTTCTAATTTTAAAATAAACCCGTTGCCCTTGAATCCTGTGGCTGTTTCTCTACTTGCTTACACCGGTGCAATGTAAAGCCTGGAGAAGTGAGCTGAGGTCAAAGCGGCCGATCCAGCCTTTCAGAAACTGTGAACTGCGCTGCCCGAATTGCTCCTGCTCACCCCCGAAGCAGCGCTGGACGCTGCCGAGACTAAAGCAGCCTCACGTGGGAGGAGAGGCTCGGGTTTGGGGTCAAGCACTGCAATGAGACTTCAGCTGGAGTGGGTCAAAGTGGTAATTCTAATTTGTGACCATCTGATAGTTTTTCCCCAAACTGTAATGGCTTCGTCCTCTTTTATTTTAATAGAAATTACTCAAATGAAGAGCTGTCAGGTTGCTCCTCTGTGTTCCTCCCATCCGTAGAAGGGTGCAGATACCCATTCCGAGGGCAGCTTTGGGGGTTCGCATGGCCAAGGGCTGCCCCCAGCCCTACTTGCACTCCTCCACGCAGGCTCGGTGGCAACACTTAGAAGGAGATGGGTGACAATATTTATCCCACTCACCTCAATCACCATCCACCTAATTTCGAACTCCAGGACCAGCAGAGAGGTGCGTTGGAAGTGGAGTTTAACTCGGCCATTCTGGCCTGACACGGGCTCTGGCTTTGGACAAAGCTCCTGCTAAATAACATTGAACTAATTTCATGTTGTCCTTTGGGTTTTATGAGTAACAATTAAGAAAAACATCAGCAGAATATAATTACAGCACGTTGAAGCGTAGCGTTACTGGGCCAAAGGCTGAAATGAGGTTATGAGGTGACGGCCTTTTATCTCGGATCTGATAGGGCTGTTATTCATTGTATTAAAAGTTTGCCAAGAGAGGCTTCACTGAAAATTAACTCATGTTATCACAGTGACTAATATCCTGGTTTTATCATGTGGAATAAATAAATAACACAGACTATGCTTTGGCTTAATGAGATTACATTGAGTGTAGAGCGAGGAAACAGTGTTAACTCGAATGCAAGAAAACCGTGATTAAGGGGAGGGGAAACTGGAACAGAAAGTGCCCCCACTTTTCTTGCATAATGGCAGAGCTTGTGTTACTATTAATTATATTACGCAATGGGAATAGGATGGAATTTGGCTCTATCTAGCAACATACCGGGGTGAAAAGCTCTTTGCAAACGTCTCTGTGATTTCTCAGGAAAATTCCACTGCCATGATGCTCTCAACACCATTTTCTGGTCTTGACTGGGTGGTTGTGGTTGTCTGGCTTCGACCCACCCTGCCGAAATGACCTGTTTGGCCCAGCCTGGGGAGCCTTTTCTGCTTGATCTCGCTGGTGTTTTTCCCACCATGGTTCCCCAATCTGCTGCTCTGCATCACAGGATGAACAAATCCAGGCTCAAAGTGATGCGAAGTCTCGGCAGCAGTGATGGGAGGAAAGCCCCAGATTAGAATCATCGAGTATCTCAAGATGGAAGGGACCCGTAAGGGTCATTGAGTCCAGCTCCCAGCTTGTGAGAGCTGAGGTCTGCTTGGTCATGGCACGTGGTCCTGGCTTGCTTGAGCAGGTACGATGGGCCAGAATTGGGGGGTCAGCCCTTTCCCCGAGGAACTGACGGTGTTTCTTTAGGTGAATAGTTAAACCCTACAGAACATGCCTGTAATATTGGTGGGAACGAGGCTGGAAAAGCATCTGAAGGCTAGGGCTGGCATCTGCCCGGCCACTGTGACGTGGTGCTCGGGGACATCCCATCCTACAGCGTGTGCTGCCGGGGATGGGAGGATGCTCGCTCCTATGCTGTGAGCCTGGGTTTGGGAATCAATTGGCCTGATGAAGAGCGTTGTTGTGGGCAGAGAGATGAATGGCCTGATTCTGGACTTCATTAACGAGAGCCTGAAATGGTTTCACATTGACAAAAGGATCGTCTGGGATGTTAATCCCTTGCACCTGTTCAGCTTTGTTCAACCTCACTGTGCCCTGGCCAGGGTTGCATCAGCAGGAATGACACCACGGGCAAGAAAAAACCAGCTGAAGCAGAGGAATTAACCTTGCCTTTCACTCAACAGGCTCGCGGGACGGGGCGTCGAGCTGCGCCTGACGGGTTTGGGTTCCCGAGCTGGCACAGCGGAGCCTCGATGCCACCCGGCACGCCCAGCCCGCGGGTCAGAGCGGTCCAGAGGGAAGGGGATGTCAGCTGTGCCCCTGGGATGCCCGTCCCATGGCCGCAGCTCTGCACAAAGAAAACACGGTGGAGCCCGGCCTGGCACCACTCCCGGCTCCAGCTGCACCCAGGTTTCCCTTCCAAGGAGGAACCTTTTCCTCCCCCTCCAAAATAATTATGCTGCAGAGCTTGCAAAACCCAAACAAACCACTTATCCCTTTGTGCCCGTGGATGTTAATAATAGTGGGAATACTATTATCCTCTGGGCTATCATCATCTGTAATACCTCCAGAAATCGCTTGGCTAGTTTTAATTATGTTTGCGCTTTTTCTTTCAGCCTTCATTATCTCTCAGGTTCCTCTGGGCTGGGGGAAGGGTCATGGCTTGGAAAGTCGCCGCTGTGAAGCGCCTTTGTTTTCCCCGCGCAGGTATTGAGTTGATGGCACAACAAATCCCCATGTACGCGAGATTCGCTTCCCTGAAAGCAGACCTTGTGCGTCCCCCATGCGTGGAGCGGGCCCGCAGGAATGCGGGTGAACAGAGCCAAATTGTTCCAGCCAGGAGGAGAAGGGAAGAGAGAGGGAGAAGGAGAGAAAGGGATAACGCAGCAGCGAGAGGCGGAAGAGATGAGGGGGGAAATAATCCCTGTCTGTGCCTGGTGGAATTTCTCCGGAGATATTTGCAGGATAGTGCGGTTAAAAAAAATAATGCTTAGATAGATAATAGAGTGCTCCCTCCCATGCGTGCCTGTGGCGGGGGGGTGGTTGTCGGCACCATGGCCTCCCCGGGAAGGTGACATTTGAGAGAACAATTGCTGGGCTGTTGTACCGTGCCTGCCGCTATGAATGAAGCCTCAGAAAAGGTGTCCTTGGGCTCTTGCTGAAACCCATCATCTTCTCCATTCCCTGCGTGTGCCCGCTCACCGCCGCTGCCTCCCGAAAAGGGCTGACGGCTTATAAACCAAGCAGGATGAAAGATGAGATTGGAGCTTGCCGCTCGTCCCCACTGCAGCACGGTGGGATGCCGGGGCTGTGGCTCGCTGGTCCCTGTTTTGTGGGAAACTCTGGCATTGCAGAAAGCAAACTCAAGGACAGAGGCAGAGGAAAGCTGGCCCTAAATGAGGGCTTTGGGGCAATTTGTCCTTGGAGCTGGGCCACGTGGTCCCTGTGAGCGCCATGGGTGCTTGATCACCAAGGAGCGTGTGAGTGTTGGCCATGAACCTGCTTGTCGCACTTGCCCAGCTCGCTGCAACGTGCTGGGGGCTGCGGATTCACCCGTGAGCACGAGGATGTCTGTAGCACGGTAAGGACATGGTCCACGTGATGGCCCCGTGCTGCTCTGGAGAAGCTGGATATCCGTGGTCTGCAGATGAGCTGTGGGTCCTCACCACAGAGAGCATAGACATGAAAAGTGTGACTTCGGAATGGCTTCGGATAAACCCTGGGATGCGTAGGTACGTGCATGCCTGTATGTGTGCGTGTATGGAAGTACAGCATACGTGCTCTCCCTCTGTTCCTGGCCTGGCTGTACTACATTCAGGCCATACAAAGACTCTTAACACTTTCTTTCTCTAAGCTGAAACTGAAAATAAATAATATTTTTTTTTTGCTGCTGAGACTTTAACTTGTTTGAAGGTAAGGAGACTGTATAGCTGTATAGGGTCTCAGCAGCGTTGCCATAGGGTCGGAGGAGCGGAGCTGCAATGGTCCGGGGGGAGGAACGGTGGTGGCTGAGCGTTAGAGGTTTTGACTCATTTCTTGAAGGTTAGCAGGCAGTCGTGAAAGGTATGAGTAAAGTAGTACGTGTATTAGTGATGTAACATAAAATTTATGATTATTGTAGTTTTGGGCTGTGCATATGTTTTTGGCTAAGAAAACGTGAAATTGCAATGAACATTTAGGAGTTTTTACGTGTCTCGTTGAAGATTTGGAATATTTTTTCTTTTCTTTTCTTCTGGCTTGTGTTACTTGGCGTTTACATGGTGGTGATGCCTCCCAGTGCTGTGCTTTCTTGTGCTGCCTGTTTCTGTGATGTGGGGTGAGGTTAAGGGGTTAGAGACGTGTGCGCTTGTTAGGAGAACAGAGGGGTGACTGTGGACTCAGTTTCCCATCTGTTCAATAAGAATGATGCTGATTGTGATGATTGTGATGCTGCTGGTGATGGTGAGGTGGGAAGGAGGGCAGGGTCTGTGCGGCAAGCGCTGACCTATTCACTTAGATGGTAGCAATGGAGCTGTGGTTACTGGAGCATCCCAGGGAATCACTCTGGATCTGCACTGCCCTGAGTATCAAGGATCTGTTCTGAGCACTGAAGTGAACAGAAATTCGTGATGAATGAATCAGAGGTGGAGGGAAAAAAATATTTCCGATGAGTTTGTCGCTGATAGATGTTAGGGGAAGGTCTCCTCTTGGTTTTATTAAAAAAAAAAGAGAAAGAAACAGATGCAAAAGGTGCCTCTGACACCACATCTGATAAAATATGACATGCAGCACTAAGCTGAGAAGTCGTCTCTCATCACACTCTCGAACTTAAAATCTACTCAGGCTGTAAGCTCCTCAGGGCAGGAATGCGTTATCTGTGCGGTGCGCCTTCCTGTGCGCAGCGCATCTCAGCTGGTTAGCGTATCGCACCTCGGAGGAGCAGCAAAGCCATCTCAGACCGGTATCACTGGGTATTGCGGCTTCCAGGTGCGCTCAGGGGAAGGATGAGAACGCCTCCTCATCGAGGAGCAGATGTTGGCAGGAGTTCATTTGTCCCTGTATACAACAGTGGCCATCCCTCACCTGATATTTTGCACGTGGGTTTCAGTCTCCCAAAGCCTGGTAAAGTTAAAATAACTTTTTTTTGCTGGTTTATAGGGGAGAACCGAGCCAGAGGAGCAGCTGTGGGACTTGTGCAAAGCTCCGTGGAAAATGGGAGAGACCCTTGAAGGGAGAAAACCCAGCAGACTCCCCTCCAGTCCCTATTTTTCCCCTTTGTAGCCTGAGGGCTGAAGAACAGGCACAGACACCGTGGATAACCAGCCCAGAGCCCTGCTGTCCTGATGAGCCTTCTTGCACCCCTAGCAGCTCCGTTGGGTTGGGCCCACGTCTGGTGTGTGGAGTGGGTGCAGGGCGGACCTGAGGACTTGGGCTGGCGTGTTGCCATTTTCTGTTAGCCGAGAACTCCAATGTTCTTCTGTAGTGTGGTTTTTTTTTTTTCCATTGGAGAACAGGCAGCCCTGTGAGAGAGCTGGAGTTGCTGCGGAGTGGGCTGGGTGGCGAGGGGAACCGGGCTGGCAGTAGCCCGGGGCTATCGTAAAAGAAACTAAAATGGGAGTGTTAATGCTTTAGCTGAGTTATGGAGAAATGGTTTTACTGTTTGAAAAGAAATTGCGAGAGTAATCTGTCTGGGAGAGTCTGGGAGCACGCAGCACCCCTTCACAGTCTTGGGAGCTAGTGTGGGCTGGAAGGACACTTGGGAGCACTGGGGGGATGTGCGTGTGGAGAGACGCAGAACTGCAGATAATTTTGGGTGGAAAGGACCTCTGCAGGTCTCCAGTCCAGCCCCGCTCAAAGCAGGGCCAACCAAGCTGGGTTGTTCGATGCTTGTCCTGTCGAGGTCTGAAGGTCTCCAAGGATGGAGATCCCACAGCCTTGCTGGGTTCCAGTGTCTGACCACCCTGATGGTGAGAACAATTTGTCCTAACGCTCTGTGTCCCTGCTTGTGACCACCATCTCTTGTTCTGTGCAAAAGCAGCCTGGCTCCATCTTCTCTGTACCCTCAAATCAGGCAGTTGAAGACAGCAATAAAATTCACCCTCTTTCTTTCTGAGGCTGATCAAACCCAGTTCTCCGCTTGTCCTCAGCTCTCCACTATCTTGGTCTCTTCTGCTGGACTCAAGCCAGTATGTCCATGCCGTCTTGTATGAGGGGGGACCAAGGCTGGACACAGTGCTGCACATGTGGTCTTGCAGGCAGTGAACCAGCCTGGGAGAGCTGCATGGGACTCTCACCTCCTCTCCGTTTCATAGCTCTGGATCTTTTAGAGGTTAAACGATGTGCTGGCAATTCCAACCCTTGTGTCTACTTGCTTCTATGATGCTTGACAGGGTTGCGTCAGATCATGTGGAGAAGGAAAGGAGATGTCCTCTAGGTCAGGTTTCTCAATCCACATGGCTGTTCAGCTGGTGCCTCCCTGCACAGTATGGACTTGGGATGTTTGGTTCTGGCGTTCCAGCCTTGTCCCATCCCTGACGTCTTTAGGAGACGTCTTCAGCCAACGTGGTCCTGTGCTGGCACAAGTCAGACTAACTCCACTGAAGGCGAAAGCTCCTAGAACAACAATCTGCTGGGAATTATGAATAAATGCAAATAGTGTTTGTTGGATTTACTTTTCAGGTCTGGCCAGGAAACCTTCAAGTAGCAGCACTTTCCCTTTTAAGCAGGTAAGTGCTTTTTAAAAACATACACGGGAATGTCTGTGCTCCTCTGTTTATTGCTATAAATCTTCCTGTGCCTGAGCTCTTAAATAGCGATTCACATGGTAACTTCACGCTCGTGAAATCCGTAAATGTGAGGAGCTGATGGCCTGAACGGCTGGAGCGCACAGTGGGACACCACCTCCAAGCTGGAGAGTGGAGAGAAACCACAGACACACGGGGAAGGGGGTGGTGGGGAGAAGAGGAGAATGGGGTTGGAGGAGACCTGGACAAGCAGTGGATGATGGTGGAGTCTCTGCTCCAGGCTGGGGGGCTGGTGGGATGACGATCCTTGACGTTGGTGGGTATTGGTTCTTGGGGGATTTATGTCTTTGAGGAATCAGATCTGTTGGGGTAAACGGGAACGTAAGGACATTCTTTTAGAAGAGATGGTGAATGATCAGATCAGCTGAGATTTTTGGCTTAAATATTTAAAATATTTAAAATGTTTTTTTAGTTTTACTATTCATTTTTTCAACATTTTTCCACGAAAGGCAGAAACTTTTTCAGGGGAGGGGGAAGTGTAACCTAACCTCCAATTTTCTGTCCCAAACCAGTTTTGACCAGCCATACCAACAATGTAATCATCAGAGGGTGGGTTTTTTTTTTCACCTCTCCTTAGCAAACAGCAGGTCAAGTATCATTAAAAAAAAAAAAATCACCAATAAAAAAAAAAAAAAAAATAGCAGCCTTTTGCCATGCATGGCGGGTGTATTTTTCCTTTGGAAGGTGGCCACCCCAAGCACACACAGGGCTCTGTGTGAGCCTACCTCACCCTCCAAGAAAGAGCGGAGGAGAAAAACTCCCTGTGACTTGGATGGGTTCCTCATGGGGGGGAGGTGGGCTGGCGGGAAGGGGGGCGAGCGCAAGGCAGTGTTTTGAACTAAGTTCCTTTTTCTATTTTATTTAGATTAGGTTCTGCTCAGCAGGGTGATTTCTTAATTAGAGCAGCCCGGTCCTGCAGGCCTGTCGCTCCAGACCCCTGCTCTGCCTTCTTAAGTTTCACGAGGGAAGTTGTCGTGCCTTATTTCCTGAGCTCTAATATGCGAGCAGCGCGCGGTGATTTCAATGGGAGGAAAAGACATGTAATTTAATCATCTTTATTAGATTTTGGGGGAAGGAGGGGGCAAAGCAGGAGGAACCGTGTCCTCTGCTTGTCTCTTGACTTTCTCTTCTGCTTCTGGTGGCCAGAGATGAGATTTTGTGGGAGAAGAAGAAAAGTGATGATTCTAACAGACTGTGTAGTGATGGACCTTTTGTTTCTAAGGTTAAGAAGTTTTTCTGAGCTGTAGCTGTTATCTCAGTCTCAAGCAGATCCATGATCCTGCATGGATCCATGATGGGCTTATTAATGACGAGCTGCCATTAAATTTTTTAATTTTTAATCTGCATGGTTACGTGAAAGGGAATCCTGTTCCTCCAAAGGGTGTTGCTGGGGTGTGGTGCGAGGCTGGTGGAGCCAGTTCAAGCAGAGTAGGTGAGGAAGAGAGATGTAGAAATTTTATGTGAAAATGTGGGATTTTGCAAATTTCAGGTGTTTTCTGGGAATCCAAGGAGGGCAGGCAGCGTGGCCCGTGGGGCAGGAGAGAGCTTCTCACAGCCCCCCTGTGCCAAGGAGGGGAAAAGTTACCAGAACAAAAATTGGGGAATTTTTTTGGAAGTAGAGATGATGAGGAGGAAAAGGCTTGGTTTCATGGTAGTGGCCCAAAAGTTTGATTCATCCTATTACCCTCCCTGCGCAGAGCCGACGCGAAGGAGCGGTGGGGATGCAATCCATGTGCTGAGGGACACCGAGACCCCGGTGTTTTGGGGGATGGTGGAGGAGGAAATCTGTCTGCGCCGAGACCTGTTCGACGTGCCGCTCTGCCGGCGTGCACGTACCATATGGACCATCTGTACTTAATGTAAATCACTGCTAATCCACAGTGCCGGTGAAGCCAGGCGATTTTAGCCGGCGAGAGCCCAGCCTTCTGTGTCGTACGCACTCAGCTGTGACTTTGTAGCTTAAAAAATATTAAGCAACACACAGTGGGAAGCAAGGGGGCACATTCACATTTAATTCAAATGAAATAAAATTCTGGATTTTTTTTAATAAATCCACTCTGTGACTGGAACAATAGCAAAAGAAGCAAATATTTGTTACCTGGAGACACTGTATTCTCTCCCTTTCACCACGTGGCTTTGGGTTATTATTTTTCTGGCTGGCCCTATGAAAGGCTCCTGTGGCGGATGGGGAGGTTTATAACTCGGTAATAGGCTTCTCGCCTCAAAGTGGTTCCAGTCGCTCTCGGCTGGGTTTGGGTGGGATGGTTTCCATTAGGTGCCGTGCCGTCCGCGGGCGACGTTAAGTGTGCAGTGCCTTTGTGGTGGGCAGCAAACGGGGTGATGCCGAGCCATGGAGGAGCTCAAGCATAGGTGGCTGCTCACATCCTCCTGGCACAGATGATGGTGAGGAGAACATCATCTTCTGCATCACCTGAGATTGGCAGTTACTTTAAAAAAATGCCTTCCCCCCCCCCCCTTGAGTTACTTTGTATTTGAAGAGGGAACTGCGTGGCTGTGAGTGCACCGGGATGACATGTTTAAAGCATTGCATTTAGTGGGTTGCATGGCCCCAGTGAAGGCTTTTAGCAGCTGTTTTTCTGTTTGCTGTATCTCCCCAAGTGCGGCTGCTCCGTGGGCAGCAGTGTGGCTGTGGAGGTGGCTCCCTCACTTATTCTGCTGGTGACAGAAGGGAAAATTATCCGGGAAACTTCCTCTGTGGGGACGGTGACGTGAGCCAGTAAACCACTGTAGTGTCACCTGTGGGACCGCGGTATTGGAAGCAGCGGAGGATGAGGGTGGTGGTGATGGGGGTGTACTGGGAGAGGCACTTGCCAGATTTGGGGAGCACTCTCAGGGCTGTGGGGAAGATCTTGTGTAAGTGCTGAGCGGGATGTACTGGTCCCAGGCCACATCCCTGGTCCTTCCCGTCCTTTTCCCCCAGTGCGTGAGCCAGCACCGAGCTGCCCCCCGGAGCAGGGATGCTCCTGTACAAGGTGCGGCTGGAAAATCCCGCAGTGCCCCGTCCCCAGGCAGGCAGGCTGTGAATGTGGCTGCGGGTGGCAGGGACAGCTTCTGCCAGCACCTCTTACCTGTGTGCTTGCATCGCGGAGGGTCCCAAAAAACCCCGCTGCTGCGGGCAGGATGAGTCGCTGCAGCTGTCAGCTGTGTTTTTTGGGGGGAAGCTGCAGCAGCGTGGAGCTTGGTGTGTGAAAAGCAGCTTGCCTTGTGAGAGAGGGGGAAAGAAATTACAAATTGAAACCAGAAAGCCCCCTTTTCCCTCCATCTCTTGATGTCTTGATTCGAGGCATGTGCAATTATAATAATTATTCTTACGGGCAGCCCCCCTGCACTCCCCGGGGTCTCTGTTATCTCTAGAGCCACCCTCTGATTTCTGACTGTAAAAATGACACTGGAAAGAAACTCTATCTGCTGGGAGTGGGGCAGCTCCAACCCCTCCTCCTCCTCCCTGAGACCATCCAAGCTGCAGGGGTAGGGAAGGAAGAGGAGGGAGTGATGAAGGTCACCTTCCGCTGCCCCGGGAAGGTAACGAACCCCACGCAAAGGCCCGGGTCGAGCTCTCCAGAGTCATTATCGCAACAGGCTGCGAAAGGTTAGAGCTTTTCGGAAGTCTTAGCCCACTAATTGATTGCGAAGAGCGGAAGGAAGGATGTATCGAAAAAAGAAAAAGCCCCCGTGCCGCGTGTGAGCCCCCTCCTGCCCTCCCCGAAACGCGTGCGGCCAGGAGGCAGCAGGTTGGGGTTTGACGTGTGACAGAATGGGAGGGAAATCGGATTCAACAGGACCGGGGTCTCCCTTCAGCCTAATGGCAGATGTGGAAATGTTTTCCTGCATCATTAGGAAGGAGAAAAAGCACTGAAGGCTGGGTTGTGCCCTCTCCCGGCCTGGCGAGGGGTGCCCGAGGGGTGGCTGTGCCGGCTCGCTTTGGCCCGTTCTGCCGTACGCAGCTTTTGGTGCGTAACGTGCCATGCCTCCCGCTCGCCTCGGCTGCTGGCATCCGTGCCAGCGTGCCCCGGCCCCTCTGAGCCGTACCCGGTGGTCCTTTGGGGTATGAGGTGCCCCACTGTGAGCAGATGCTGCACCCTCTGTAACACATGGAGCAGGGGAGCTGTTGGATAAAATCCTTTTTGAGGAGGAAAGTGCTGTTTTGTGCATGGGTAGGTGGGAGTCGTGCCCCTCACATTTTCAGCCAGATTTGCAGCTAGCCCAGGGCCAGGACAAAGCTCTGAAATGCCAGTTTGACTCACCCTCAGCCCGCTGCACAGGGGCTGAGCCCAAGCCAGCTCCGGCCATTAACAGCACCCATCTATGGGCTGAGATACACGGGGATTGGTACAGAGCTTTCCTACAAGTTCTCCTTCCCTACAGTGCGTCAGCCGTATCTTTCTGTAGCCATGGACAAGTTCTCAAGATGTTTCCCACAGAAAACCAAAGGATCAGGCGCTCCACAGGATCTCCAGGGATGCGCTGCATTGCACGGGCTGAAGAGGAGATTTCTCCTGATTTTGCCTTGGAGAAGCTGCTGGGCTCTGTACACGGGAGGGGACTGTTTGAGAAGGAAGTCTTCGCAACGATCCTAGCTTTCTGGCCCCAGGTGAGATGGTGCCTAGAAATGAGAGGCAGCGGCAGAATTTGCCACCTCTGGATGAAACCAGAGCACTTTAAGATGATAAGGTGCAGGAATTAATCTGCTCAAGTGGCATCAAAGGATTGTCTAAGGATGACAAGTATCTCTTGGAACAACATTGTGTTGGTATCTACACCAGGCTGCCTAATTTCATATTTCCTAATCAAGTCTGAAGAGAAAACAATTCATGGCATCCTCTAACTGCTGCCTCTTCTTAACCTTTCAGTCTGGCTTCCAGACCCAGGAGAAAATGAGGTGAAAGAGATGAGCTGCTCTTCTGCGGAGCGACTTCTTTGTCAACGCTAATGAGTGAATTCTGGTGCAACCTCAGGACAATAATTGTCGTCACTATTTTGTAGGTAAGGAAGAAAAAAAAGCATCCTAGAGCTGACAGAATTTGCCCAAGTCACCTGGATAAAATTGGGAACAGTCCCTGACCGATCAGGAACAGACTGAGACTGGAAACCAGTTGCCTTGATGCCTTGCTCTAACCACTAGACGACCCACCCTGTATGAGCAAACGGAATAAAATTTGAAAGAAAACAAAAATCTGACTTGAAAAATGTGTTCCGCATAGAACCAGAATGTTCAGCGGAGAAAAAAGGATGCAGTCCAAAGTTTTACTTCCAGGCAAACATTTCAAAATGGACTTATAATGTACCCTTTCATTTAGATTTTATATGAAGGTTTTACTTGAACTTGTAATGAAGATGGAAAAATCCGAGGTTACCATGGCTACTGGCACTTTGCCTAATACACTCAAATCTTTTTCCCCTAATAAAACAGATTTCAGAAACCCCCCTATGAAAAGGGAAGAGTTAAATGCCCTATAAACAACTGTAGGACGAAGAATATTATTCCATGTAAACCAGGTTCTGAACATCATGGCGAGGTAGTTACATTAATTCTTTTTTTCTCCTCCCTGATTAGCTTCCCAAAACCCAGAGTCCTGCTCTAGATGTTTCTCCCACTAAAAACTAGGAAAATGCCAGGAGTAAGAAAATTGGGCGGTGGTGAGCAAAGTGCCAGGTGCTCTTCCTGGGATGTTCTCCTGTTGATTGGAAATGCATCTACTTTGTCATGTGGGAAGAAACCTGGTTATTTTGGATGCTCTGGCAGTCTGCAACTCCATCCCAGCTGTGATGGACCTTCTTGGGCAGGCATTTCAGTCGTGCTAGGTTCTACCCATCACTCATGCCAGCAAAATTCCAGACAGCTCAGGGTCCTCAGTACTGTACAGCAGTTGCTTCTTGTGAGATGATGCATGTTTGACTTAAATTGAGGACTGGGCTGGAGTTCTAGTTTGTTACCTGTATGGTTTTATGGTCTGGGTCTCGGCTGGGAGATGAGCTAGTCCGAGTCCTGATGCACACCTTGGATATTGCTGGCAGAAAGCAGCTGGGAAGGGATACAAAAGGCAGCTTGTACCCGTCTCCTCCTGACTATTTGCAGCTCCCTGTCAGAGCCAGGAGACTTTGATCCATCAATGCTGTTCTCCAGCTTTGGCTGCTTCTTCCTGATGTCCCTGCAGGATGGGTTCTTTTTTTGTGGGAGCAGAGAGGGCTCTGGCCATTCCCTTGACCTTTGTAGGGTGGTTGTCTTGTTAGCTTGATGAATTCAGGTGACACCAGGGCTTTTGTCACTTTTGTCCTTGGAATTTCCCCTGGAGATGTTGGTGGGAGCTGCTGTGGGCCATGCAGAAAAGAGGTTGGGCTTTGAAGTCTTCGCAGAGGAAACTGAGCATGCTGAAGTTTTGGGGATGGATGGACAGAGTGTGTGCACACAGAAATCGTGAGGGCTGGTTGAAAAACGCTTGTGATGTTCATGTTGGTAGGAGACAGCACAGACCATGGAGATGCGTGATAAAACCCCATGGAGTTGTCCTGGTCCTGGCTGTGCCGGTGGGGTGGAGGGAACGGCTGATGCTCTTGTTCTCCTCAGGCTTTTGGGGCATCCTCTTAATGCAACGGCTCTCTGGCTTTTAAAAGTGGCGGCTGTCCGCCAGCCCGATTTATTTTAAACATGTGTTTCTGATTTGAAAATGTCCAGATCTCAAAATCTTTAATCTTCTCACACCTAGGGATTTTTTGTTTTGTTTTGTTTTTGTAGAAAGCTGAACCACGTGCACAGGATAATGGTTAAAAGCAATACAGACTGTTTAAAAAAAAAAAAAGAAGAAAGCAAAACAGTAAAAAAAATTAAAAAAAATAAAAATCCAGCTGGCGCTCTTCTATTATCAAAGCAAGATGCAGCATGGAGATCCGCAGAAGCCAACAAATAAGGCTTTTCTTTGTCTCACCACTGTAATCACTGATGAAACTCCCTGAACTTAGTGCTGGAAAAGATCCTAATAGATCCCTCGCAGATGAAAAAGAAGAAGAGTATTTGTAAGGCTGGAGCAGATTGTCTCCTCGTGCGTTTAAATCCAATCCAGCTCTGGTACAGGACTGGAAGAACCGGGTCACTGTGCTGCAGAAAGCTCAGCGGGGTCGGAGGGCTTTCCGCCTTGACCTGGGATTTGGGAAGGTCGCTTGATCTTCCCTGCATCTGCCATGGAGGTGGAGAGGAGAGGAGGTCGGGTCAGCGCCAGGAAACCTCTCCTGGGGAGGGGAGAGGAAGGACTGGGACATGAATCACCAGGAGGACTTCAAAGGAGGTTCCTCCTCTTCCAGCACAGGAGGAACCGCTCGGGATGAGCCCTGCTCTGCGCCGAGAGAGTCCCCAGGATGTTTTGCATTAGTGGCATGTGATGGAAATCAACACTGACAGATTTAAAATGTGCAAGGGGAAAAAACTTTTTTATAGCAACCTACAATTAACGTGCGGCTTGTAGGGGCTATATATACAAACGTCTGACTGAAGACACTTGCTGCGGAAAGATGGTTTTTTCAGGCGTACAGCTTATTTAAGATCTAAACAAGCGATTAAACTTTTAGCTCTGCAGAAACGCTCATCACTTGCCAAACTGCTCTGGGAGTGCTACTGCCGGCTTCGGCTGGACCAGCGTTAGTGACTGCAAGGGGAGTTGACTGATTCTGCAGGCTCCCTCCTGCTGCTGAGATGAATTCGAAGCATGTCTGAGAGATGGTGACTTCTGTTCACCTCTCCTCCATCCAGGACATCCCCTGCGGCCCCCGCGGTGCATTGCACGGTCCTGCCGATGGCCGGTGCAGAGATGCTGAGCGAGGGTGAGCAGGAGCTGCCGTGGTACCTGTGGTGGCACAGCCACGCATCCCATGTGAAGAGGGCAGCCAGCATCTTCCCATCCATCTCCTGGGGATGGTGCACCAGCAGAACCGGGGGTGGGAGGAGAGAGCCGTGTCCCCATTCCCCCCACGATCCACGTATGGGCTGGGGCCGCTGCCTCTTCCTCCTTCCCATTTCGCTGCTGCTCTGCTCGGAGCAGAAGGGCGTTGAAGCACGAAGAGTTAAGGGGACTGTGCAGCTCTGAAGATAAGAAACAGATGATAAAGGTTAGGGGAGGGATTGCTTTCCATCATGCAGCCTGTAAATGCAAACTAATTAGAATGCAGCCCTGTTTCCGAGAGAATGCAAAGAAAGCAGAAAGGCAAAAAGAATCCCCCTTTCTTTCCCAGGAAAGAAGCCGAGTGAGGGCTAAAGGCCTGAGAATCTGGAATAACCCCGCTTTGCTACTTAGCTTGAAGCTGGAAAACGCACATCAGCCGAGGTTGGTCCTTAGTGCTGGGCTGGGAGGCGGCTGAGGAGATGCTGGGCTGTCCCAGCCCTCTCCTGGGAAAAACGCTGTGGTATTTCCCCTTCTCCAGCTGCCTTCTGGACCCAGTTCTTGGTTGTGTTGGTCTAATGCTGGGCTGCAGGAAGACAGGAATTAAAGCAAAGGCAGTGGGTTTTGGTGTGTTATGAGATTTTGAAGCCCCAGATGAAGGAGTCTC